>PVHP010048041.1:0-12673 GCA_004024765.1 Zapus hudsonius | reverse complement strand
TGTTTTTGCTGTGCCTCATGTTTTGCATTGTGAATGTTCTGTGCCATTATGGGTTTATTTTTGGTATTATGGCTCAGTTGAAAGCTGCGGGGACTTAAGAGTTGAGTTGAACATATTGTGTTTATATCTTGAATGATTATTAGTTTGTGGGGGCCAGGGCGGACTGTCATGGTTTGATACAGGTGTCCCCCACAAACAATTGAATGTGTTCTGATTGATCAATCCTCAGCTGATGGCAGTTTGGGTTTTACAACCTCGATGAAGCTGTGTTGTTGAGGGCAGGCTTATGGGGTTATAAGTCAGCTTCCCCTTGCCAGAGTTTGGCACACCTTCCTGCCGCTGTTTGCAGTGCTGTGGCAGAGGTGATGTCCAGCCCTCTGCTCATGCCATCGTTTTCCCTGCCAGGATGGAGTCTCCCCTTGAGTCCGTAAGCCAAATAAACCCATTCCTCTACAAGCCACTTTTGTTTGGGTTCTTTCTGCGCAGCAACTAGAAAGCTGACCGCAACAATCCCCAAGGCCAAGGAATTATTGAGAGAACTCACCAAACTCTTAAGGCTCAACTTAAAAAACAAAAAGGCAGTGCTTATTCTCCCAATATCTAATTAACAATGGCCTTAACCACCCTTAACATCTTTAACATATATAAAAATTCATCACAGCCCCCTATCTCCCTCCACTGGAAAACACCCGAGGCAACCCCTGCCATCCTAGTACGATGGAAAGATCCCTTGAATGGTGTCTGGAAGGGACCAGACCCCCTCCTCACGACAGGAAGGGGCTTTGCTTGTATTTTTCCACAGAACCAACCTAGACCCATCTGGGTCCCAGCCAGAAATGTTAGATTCCAGCCCTCCAACCAAGAAAATGGCCTGCCTATCCCTGAAGGATCGGGAACCCAGAGATGTAGAAAACGCTACCGACGTAAATGCTGTGCCTGTCAGAGATGCCCAATCTCATGGAAGGACATCCATGATCTCATGGATGCTGTAAAGGCCTCATGCCCACCCCAAGCCTCTCTTTCTGCTGTTCTAATTGCTGTTTTTGTTCTCCTTCATTCTAACAGTGTAACAGCCGCTCAACTAGGCTCTCCGGCCCTCACCAAGCCCCTCCAGGTGGGGGATGGCGTTTTGATGTACGGGAAACCTATCAGGGAACAGATAAAATCATTGGCAAGGCTTTCTGCCCTACTGTAGGCTGCCAAGAAGCCATGTGCTTTACTATAACCCCCAGATCTGTGGGTCATATAAATAGCTATGCTTGCTTTCCCTTTCGCCAAACTAACAAAGAATGCCTTGAGGAAGTGCATTATTATGGGGGATGCAGATATAGGAGTTGTGTCATGGAAACATATGGTAAAAGAGATGCTATCTATAGCCCCAATAAGGGAATACTAGGAGGATAATGTACTATCCTTATTCTTGACCCTTGGGATGAACACTGGCGAGCAGGAGTGACAGGAAAGCTTTATGCCTATGACACTTCACACTCTCCCTCTGCCACTATTCACATCTCCAGACTATGGAACCATGCCATCCACCCGTACAAGCTAACCACCATATTCTTAAATAGGAAAAACAAATTACAGAAAAAAATACAAGCCACCATGTCATGGATACAATATATTCAATATGTAGCTGATCTACTCCCCTTTACCCGCAGACCTAACGCTTCTAACTGCTTCCTCTGTGCTTCCCCTGCTCGTCCACTGTTGATTGCAGTCCCTATCAACGCTTCCCTTGAACATCCCACAACTGCAGAAAACAATCTTCACCCCCGCCTCACAGACATCCCTCTCTTTGATTCTGGTCAGGAAGTGCCTCTTTGCTTGACTAATTCTAAACCGACCACAGCTAACTGTCTCCTAAATATTTCCATAACTAGGACCACCTGCGTCAAGACACCTGCTCTCCTGTGGTGCGGAGGGATAGCTGCCCCCTGCATGAACACCTCCGTCTCCACCTACTGCTCCCCAGTTCTGATTGTTCCACAGGTATAGCTATATGAAGAAGAATAAATGGCTTATACGCTTCGCCCACAACACCCGAGAGAAATCTTCATCCCCCTGCTGGTGGGCCTCAGTGTAACATTGTCTCTGGGAGCTTCCGGTGTGGCAGGATCCAAACTCATCACCTTGCAGGCGACTTTTGGGACAAACTTGACCAGGTGATGGTTTCCACTACAAATAGCCTCAAGTCTCTTCAAAGACAGTTGAACTCACTTGCGGGTGTGGTGCTCCAAAATCGCAGAGCACTAGACCTCATAACAGTTGAACAAGGAGGGACATGCATAATACTTGGGGAAGAATGCTGTTTTTATGTTAATGAATCTTATACTGTTGAACAAAATGTAAAAACCCTAAAAAAGCTCCGCAAGGAGCTGACTGAATGCTATGCTCCCAATGTCCCCTCCCCTTGGTTCTCCAATCCTTTGATTTCCTTGCTCCTCCCTCTCCTTGGTCCACTCCTTGCTATAGGAACCCTGCTGCTCATAGCCCCCTGTGTCATCCAGTTTATCAAACGGCAAATAACCAATATCGCTCGGGTCACTACCAATCAAGTTTTAGTACAGTATCAAACCTTGCCTAAAATAACAGAGGCTTATGATGCCGCTGCTCCATTATAAAAACAAAAAGGGGGAGTTGTGGTACCCTGCTAATGGGGCATGGAGGAAGTAGGGTTCTGCTGAGTCTGGCAGGCTTCTGGGACTGTCTCCTTCTGATAAGGAAGTTGAGGCAAAGTCTGAGAGCCCCTATAAATCTTAGCAATCCTGAAAACTCCAGCCCCCAGGCAGGCCACAGCTGTCTGATAAGATAAGAGGTTCAAAGCCTAACTTAATCCAGCTGCAATAAACAAACCTAAACAACAAGGTTACATTACCTCTGCTGATATCACCATTCTATCCATGTCTGTATACATGTATAGAGTCACGTAGCTCCCTCAATTTATCTATGCAAAATAGGTATCCAAAGGATACTGGCCCCTACCAATCAAACTCATGAGATGCTCACAGATCTTGCTTCCTATGCTTCTACCTCTGACTTTTCTCTATATAAGCAACTGCTATCTATACAATAAAATGAGAACTGCCCACTGCTGCGTTCTCCCGAGAGTCTCATCTCTCGTTTGGCTCACAGCTATTCCAAGCCACTGCTCACCCAGCCCCCGTGGGTGAACAGGGAGTTGATGTGCACTACAACTCCCTAACTAACCCACGGACCCAGAAGTGGGCATTAAAATGTTGATATGAATAAAAAGACATTAAAAGCATCTGCACCAACCAGCAGTATATGAAAGTTCCCATGTGTCTCTATTCTTACTAACATTTGACATTATTAAACATTAATTTTGACCAATATGATAGGTGCAAAATGACATCATACTCTCATTTTCATTTCCCTGGGTGCTAATATAATTGATCATTTTGTATGTTTATTTTATTTTTGTTGTGTTAACTTTTCCTGAGGAGATATGGACAAATGTCTATTAATCCCAGACAGGACATGGACAATAGACCAAAGAAAGGATTCCACCTAGATTTAGTTAAGTGAAGCAGTGAGTTTATTGGGATTACTTATAGGAAGACAGTGACTGAAAGGCATCTGCATCATGGAAAAGACCACCCCAGCAAAGATGATGATTCTCAGAAGCTGCATCCACGGTGCTCACTGCATGATCTGCAGGCAACCCTACTTGTGGGAGAGTCTCCTCTCCTAGCAATTGTCTGCTGCTTCTATAACCTGTGCCTTGTGAATGTACAAGGTACAGGAGCCTTGTTTACTTTCCTAAGCCTTAAGGAGCCTGTTTACATTTGCAACTCACTAATGCCTTCAGGATGGATTTTCTCAATTAGGATTTAGGACTTTATATTTATTTTATTTTATGTCTTCTTCTGGTGAATAACTATTCAAATACTTGGTAATTTTCTTGTTGTCTTTTTCTTATTGAGTGATGGGAACTTTTGTTTGTTTGTTTTTCAAGGTAGGGTCTCACTCTAGCCCAGACTGACCTGGAATTCACTATGTAATTTCAGGCTGACCTTGAACTCACAGCAGTACTCCTGGGATTAAAAGTGTGCACCATTATGCCCAGCAGAGTGATGGGAATTTTTAAAATTACACATTCTAAATTTTAACTATTTTTCTGGAAGGAATCAAATTTATATTGCATATGTTTTTCCATAATTGTCACTTCTTCTCAGCATGATGCTGAGTTTTGAGTCACCCTAGTGGTAATTGCCATCTGAAAAGAGAAGCTCCTCTAACCAATTGTGAGAGTAGCTTTAATATATGGGTATAAACATAAATGTCTAGAGGGCAGTTTGGTGAGCATGATACATCCATTTAGCCAGATACAACAGTAGTCATTAACTCCTCTAAGGCTTATGACTTCCTCAGCCATATTTGTATTTTAAGAGAGAGAGAGAAAGAGAGAGAGAGAGAGAGAGAGAGAGAGAGAGAGAGAGAGAGAGAGAGAGAGAGAGAGAGAGAGAGAAATAGGCACCCCAGGGCCTCATGTCATTGCAAACAAACTCCAGATGAATGTACCACTTTGAAATTCTGGCTTTATGTGGGTACTGGAGAATTGAACACAAGCTGGCATGCTTTGCAAGTGAACAAGTGCCTTTAACCACTGAGAAATCTCCCTAGCCCCCTGGTTATATATATTTTTGAGGACAAATTTATGAATCTTTTGCCTTCTTTCTGAATTTAGAAGGCCTTTCTGGTAGATTGAATAAATGACATGTCCACCTGAAAGTAGTGAATGTGACTGTATTTGGGAAAAGGTTTTTATATGTCATTAAGTTGTTGTCAGCCAGCCAATTTATGGTAGTTTTTGAAAGCAGACATAAGAAACTAATTGAGACTTTCTTTTCCCCAATCATTGATATATTATAATTTTAAGCAATTTATTATTGTGCTTTTAAATGTTTTTATTAATTTTTTAAGCAGAGGGAGATAGAAGACAGACAGAATGGGCATGCTACAGCCTCCAGCCACTTCAAACTTTCTCCAATTGCATGAGCCACTTTGTACATCTGGCTTTACATAAATACTGGGGAATTGAACTTGGGCTCTTAGGCTCTGCAGGCAAGTACCTTAACCACTGAGACATGTCTTCAGCCCTATTATTGTGGTTTTATCTGTGACTTGTAATTCCTCTGTAATTTTATCAGTGTGTTTAGATATAAATAAATGAATATTTTTCTAAATGTTAGCTAATCCCATTGATTTGAAATTCTACTTTGAGCATGTCCATTTCATAATATATTTTTCTTTTGTTGAGGCAGGGTTTTACTGGAGTCCAGGCTGACCTAGAACTCATGCTATAAATCAGGCTCGCTAGAACTCATGCCAATTATCCTATCTCAGCCTCCTAAGTGCTGGAATTAAAGGAGTGCATCATCACATCTGCCCTTGATCTATTAATCTATTTTTATTCCTTTATGAATATTGTATTACCTCCTAAACAAATTTCTTTCTTGTGTGATATATTTGAATTTGTAGATTCATTTGGGGAGGACTGACATATTGACAATATTTTGATTTCCTGTCTACAGAAAAAATGTTTGCTCATACTTTTTTTAGTTCTGTAAGTAAACTATCAGGTTTGTTAGGTTTATTTCTGAAATTTTATGAGTATATTGGTATTTTAAATAGATCTTTTCCTGGTTTAATTGTTTATAATTGTGTATAAGAAAATTATTTTCTTAGAAAATAAATACTGGAGTTTAATTCAAGAATGTTTGAATCTTGGAGCTTCATAATGAAGAGGCAAAGAGACAAACCACATTCCAGGAAAAATGGATGCAAAGTAACCACTATCAAGATATATCCTAATATAATTATTTATATTTTTACTTTAAAAAAGTTTTTAGGAAAATTATTTTTGTATGTTCATCCCATACCTATCTTAAACTCTTGCATTATATCCAAGAATTTGAAGATGATGCTTTTGAATTTCCAAGATAGTTATATCAGTTGCAAATCCTAAAAGAGATGTCTTTGTATTTCAAATCTTAATGACTACAATAGTGGAGATACTACTTCTTGCTTCTGACGTTAATGAGAGAGGGTATAATGTTTCACTATTAAAAGTGTCTTCAGTGCTAGAGAGATGGCTCAGCAGTTAAGGCAATTGCCTGCAAAGTCTAACAAGCCCTGTTCAATTCTCTAGTAACCACATAAAGGCAGATGCGCAAAGTGGCGCATGCATCTGGAGTTTGCAGTGGTTGGAGGCCCTTGTGTGCCCATTCTTTCTGTCTGTTTCTCTTCTATCTCTTTCTCCCTCTGTTTGCAAATAAATAAATAAATAAAATTAAAATGTCTTCAGCAAGTTACTGGAAGATGCCATTATTGCTTTAAATTAGTTTCTGTCTTTGGCTTACTAAACCTTTATTATTAATATGAATGAATGTTCATTTTTATTGAATTCTTTCTTTGCATGTGCTTTAAAAATGCATGCAATTTTATTCCTTTACCTGGGTCATGTGTTGTTATGGGAAGCTGTTACCTTGGGGAGATGTGAACACATGTCTACTCACTCCAGATAGGCTTTAGACAATAGACCAAAGTATGATTGTACAGAAACTAGCTTTGGTGAACCAATGAGTTTATTAGGGTTACTTACAGAGCAGGGTGAGGGGTTGCTTACAGGAGCATGAATGACTCAAAGGCAACTGCATCACCAAAAAGCCCACCCCAGTACAGGTGACAACTCATGGAAGCTGCATTTCTGGAACTCACTGCACAACTTGCAGTCAGCTCTGTTGGTTGGAGAATCTGGAGCACACTATGTGACTTGCAGGCAGCTCAGAGTGTCTGTCCCCAAGCAGTTGTTTTCCCTTATTTAACCTTAGGGCAGAGTTTTGAAAACCTTTTCAGACTTCTCAACCTCCTGAGTCTCCTGAACTTCCTTCCCCTACCCCAGGAGGGAATGTTTTAATTCTGAGGAAATTGCTATACAACATGTGTGAATTATATCCATAGCTATTTTTTGTATGAACCACTTTTATTCTTAAGATAAGCTATACTTAGTTATGATGCATCATTCTTTAATACATAATTTATTAATATTTTATTTCAGATTTTTGCATTTTTATTTTATAAATTGTATTGGCACATATTATTATATCTATTATTTTGTGGTGTTTTGTTTGGTTTCAATATCAAGGTTATGCTTTGTTATTAAGTGAGTTTGGTAGTTTCTCATTTTTCTGCTCTCTAACAATGGGCACAGTGGCTTGCTATGATTCCATTGTTTGGAAGATTGAAGCAGAAGACTTATAGTGATGTTTAGGCCACCTTGGGATACATGTTGAGTTCTAGGCAAGCCTAACCTACCATGAAACCCTGTCTCAAAAAACAACTTTTGGATAAAATGAAAATTATGCAGTATTTCAAGTCTTGGTGGAACTCTGTGGATAGAATTCACTTCCCTCATTTTTTTCCTGTGAAAAAATATTTGGTTTCTGTACCCTGGATCTTTGCATTTTAAAATCAGGAGTACAGGATTTTAAATTAAATTTAACAATCTTTAAATCCTTTCTCACATGGCTAAAATACTGGTCTCAGCATAAAAGCATAATCACTCATTTGCTGTATCCCACAATAAATAAACAATAGTTTCAGAATAACAATGCTAGTGCCACTGTACTCAAAATATAATAATTATAAAAATGTTAAGGTTCCTTCACAGATAGTTTTGTCCTTATACATGGAAGTATCCTGTTAAAATCTGTATTATGTTACCGTGTTTTAAGGTCATTTTCTGAATGCTTATTGGAACATTATTGGGAACATAGATTCATTTTTTTCATTTTGATTTGAGCATTAATTTAGTTTTTTATTTGTATGTGTATGTGTATGTGTGTATATATATGTATGATGTATGTATGTGTATTAATATAGGTTATGATTTATGTATGTGTGAATGATGTGTGTATGTATATGGGTGCACATACCACAGTGTGGGTGTAGAGGTCAGAGGATAATCACAAGATGTTTATCTTCTCCTTCCACCTTTTGTTTGAGACAAGGTCTCTTATTGTTTTGCCATGTGTACAAAACATGAATTTTGGGATACTCCTGGCTCTGCCTACTATTGCTATAAGTATGCTGGGATCACAGATGCTTGTGCCATGTTGCATCAGCTTTTTCTATTCTTTAAAATATTTACTTATATTACAAAAAATTTAGGTATTATATTATAAACTGTCTTTATATAAACATAACCTCATGTCAATAAAATTAGACATCATAATTTTATTGCCAATATAGTATTCCAAAACATGAATGAAACATATTTTTTATTTTTTAAAAATATTCTAGGGATGGAGATATGGCTCAAAAGTTAAGGTGCTTACCTGTGAAGCAGAAAGACCTGAGTTCAGTTCCCCAGTACTCACAGAAAGCCAGATGCACAGGGTGGTTCATGCATCTGGAGTGCATTTGCAGTGGCTGGAGGCCCTGGTGCACCCATTCTCTCTCTCTCTCTCTCTCTCTCTCTCTCTCTCTCTCTCTCTCTCTCTCTCTCTCTCTTTCTCTCTGTCTCTTTTGCTCTCTCGGGTAAATAAAGAAAACATCTAAAAATACTTTTCTATATACTTTTTTCTTTAATTTACATGGGTTCTGAGGAATCAAACTCAGGCCAGTAGGCTTACAAGCAAGCCACTTTAACCACTGAGAAATTCACCATCCACTTAATTATTTGTTTGAAAAAATTTTTTACGAATTATATATTTATGCAATTTCAAAGTTAAGTCTATAGAATAAGGTATACTTCAAGAAGTCTAACTGGGTGTGGTGGCACATGCCTTCATTCCCGGCAGTTAGAGGCTAAAGCAGGAGGATTCTGAATTTGAGGCCAGTCTGTATTACATAACAAGACTGTCTCTAAAAATGTCTACTTTTATCACTGATTCTTTGTGCTAGTCTTCCAGTTCCTATAGGTAAAGACGTTTCTTAATTTTAAAGTTATTCTTCCTTTTTATAAAACATTGTTGGGGGTACTGAAAATTGAGCCTATGGACTTGTACATACAAATCAAGTGTTCTACCACAGAGCTATATCCCTAGCCCATTTTTTTTTCTTTTTATTTTGAGGCAGGGTCTCATTACATTACCCAAACTGCCCATGAATTAATTCTGTAGCCTAAAACTTGCAATCCTCTTGTCTTAACCTCCTGAGTAGCTGGAATTATAGACCTATGCCACCAGGCCTTCCTTTTGTAAACATACAAACTTATGTCTCTGTGTATTTATATATGTATATTCATGTTTTTCTCTACCTTATCTTCTTTAATGAACATTGTATCCTGGATATTACTGCAGTGTATAGGGATATTCTTCATTTCTTTGTAAATCTACAAAACACTTGACTTTGTAAATGTACTGGACTTTTATTGGTTGACATTTGACTTGTTTCTACGAGAAATGAAACTGGACAAGGAATATTACGTATTCATGTGTACTGCTTCTATAACATTTCTATTAATCTAAATTAGGTAAAAATAAGTTTATTTTACACAAACTCTGTTGCTAGGATTGGAATGTAGCATGGTGATGCTTTGTTAGCAAGTGTGAGGTCCATGATTTGATTCCTAGCACAAAAAGAAAAATCATTAAAAGAAAAAAGGAGAAAGAAAAGAGTTTGCTAGGTTCCATGGACATTCATAATTATGTGGTTCCTTCACTAGACTCTGAGAATGGCCAAAATATGGTCCATTGAGAGCTACCACTGTGCCAGTACATAGCTGTGTACCCCTAAGATACTGAAGACAAATCAAGGAAACTTGGAGAGGCTCTGTAAAACTACCCAGTCACTGTAGTCTTCACCACTTCACATAAAATACAACTTAATTAAATAATTCAAGTACATTGTTAATAAACATTTTATTATCTCTATCTTTCAGAGTGTCCAGTTTTCTTTTGTAAGGCAGGCTCTCATTCTGGAACTTACTCTGTAGCCCAGGTTGGCCTCAAAATCATGACCAGCATCCTATCTAATTCTTCTGAATGCAGGGATTGAAGGTATGATATATAGCATTCATGCCCAGCTCAGAATGTCCAATTTTTTTGACATTTCTGCATGACATCATGTATTGGGCTGTATTCACAGCTATGTGCCTGTGGACCACAGGTTGGGCATGCCTGATAATCAGATTTAAGGGGAAAGGGTTTGGGAAACCTTCCTTAAAAAGTTGACAGCTTTCTCTCTTATTCACCTGCTAGCCTTCACATATATATTTTAAATGATTTCCTTCTTGCCCCTAAGTCTTTGATACAACAGCTTTAGAAGAGTGAAGTGAATAGACAGCATGGGGTCAAGGAAAGAAATCTAGTCTGGACTCACTTCTTAGCTTTGTAGGCTTGGATCAATAAACAATCGCCTTGACCTTGATTTTTCAGCTCCCTAATTAACAGGACTCAGTAAAAATGTATATGCGATATACTATGTAGGGATTTCTTTCACTATTCTTCTTCAGGATATTCCGATTATTTTGCTAACTTATTTTTACATATGAATTTAAAGTCAGACTCAAAGGTACTAGGCTACAGTCTCCACTCCTCTATAAGTGTTTTTTTTTCTGGCCAATTTTGCTCTGTTCCCTGATGTAATGCCACCTCTCTCTGATCACTTCTCCAACCATGACAGTGATGGCAACTAGCTGTTACAGGTCATCTTTTTAAATAGCAATCATGATAACTTCTGAGATGACTGGTGATTTTAGCTTTTACTTGAATTTCTGGATTTTGTTTGATAGATTTTTTCCTTAATTATTCAATCTCCTTGCTTGCCCCCCACCCCAGGATTCAGGATTGTTGAAGTTTAGGGTAAAATGGCTAATTAGAAGCTGCATCTGAGTGAGTAGATGAATATAGTTAAGAGAAGGTTAGGGCTGCTGTGCCCCTGTGCCAATATCTTCCTACCAACTCCCTCACTCAGTGGTCACAACCAGCACTAGTTGTATGTGCTGGAAAACTTTTCCTGTGAACAAACCCAGGCTGCTTGATGCCAGCATCCAGCTCGGATGCTACAATACCCAACCAATATTAACTGCCACTGCCACTTCCAATGAACTGCTCAAAAGAATGGCACCTGGGAGATTCAGAGAGAAGGCCAGGCTATTGAAAAACAAACATGGAGAGGAGACTGGAACAGAATAAGTGAAAGTGCATAGAATACATGTGGCAGGGAATGTAAACCTCAGGTAGTGAGCCAAAGAAAATGGCTCTCCTTCATTGTTATTGGTTCTGGCTATGTAAGAGCGCTGAAAGTATGCTATGGAACTCAGCATAGCACTTTGTCAGTACACAAAGGTACTCAGGTAGGTGGGCTTTCCACATCATTTCAGCCAGAGTCACATAAATCCCTGTTTTGATCCCTAATTCAGTTGAGTCCTGCTGGGGCAGAAAGCTCTAGAAAGTAGTCTGCCATTCTCACCTGAAAGGGAGCACTGACTTAATTGTTTCAATTACTGATACTAGTAATCCTCTCTGTTACCTGTGGAGACTGATAAAAATGATAAAAATGACAACTCAAGGGGAGGGAGAAGCCATAGCATACAGAGGAGGAAGAAATACTGAGGGCATAATACATTCTATTTCAGGTCACTGCTTATTTTTCTTTTTTTAAAACTTTAATTTTCCCCCATATTTTATTGTTTACAAGTTTGGACTTCAATTCATAAATTACTATGCTTTAACTTTTATTTAAACAGAAATGACTTTCTCTTTTTTTCTATAACTATAAACATCTTTTTTTAAAACGTCTTCTCTACATCCTACATCTATAATAGTCTACTACTTCTCATACCTCCAAATGCCTATTTTTTCTTGTAACTGATACTTTATCTTTTCTTTTCCCATTTCTTCAGTTCTTTTTCATTTCACTACTTAAATACTGATGTTAGCACCTCAAATTTTAAAAAATAATATATAAACTGCATGCTCCCAAATCAGTAGCCCAACACCACTGTCTCTGAATCTTACTGGGGACATATGAAATGTACAAGTGTTTTTCCAACTGTAAGTTAATAGTGGGACTGCTGGTAAATCATTAGGGGGAACTGAAGCCACTTCCCCTCTAAATAGCAGTGGGAAAAAGTCTTACTTTAAAAAAGGATCAGTGACCATATAGTAGAGTTAAATAAGCAGATGAATCCATTCAAGACCTAGATAAGAAAGTCACCAAAGGGAAGAAAATGGTCAGTAACTTGGAGGAGACATTTAAAAAACATGTAGAAACCACTCCAGCAAGGGAATTGAGACACTGAGAAGAACCATATAGAAATTCTGTAAATGAAAGAATCAATCAATCAAAAAAAAAATGAAAGAAAAAACAACCACACAGCAGATATAGCATCAATAGAAAAGACCAAGCAGGGGAACAAATTTCAGGGATAGAAGATAATACATCCAGTCATATATAAAGGAAAAAAACCAATAGGGCTTGAAGATAGCTCAGTCAGTAAAGTGCTCTATAATCATGAGGACCTTAGTTCATGTTGCAGTCAGCTTTCTTGTTGCTGCGCAAAAAGAACCCAAACAAAAGCGGCTTGTAGAGGAATGGGTTTATTTGGCTTACGGACTCGAGGGGAGACTCCATCCTGGCAGGGAAAACGATGGCATGAGCAGAGGGCTGGACATCACCTCTGCCACAGCACTGCAAACAG
>PVHP010048040.1:0-12760 GCA_004024765.1 Zapus hudsonius | reverse complement strand
AAAAAAAAGACTCAGGAGAAATTAAAAAGAAGGAAGGCAGATAAAATGGTTTCAGAAACAAAATGAGTTATTGGGTCTGTGCATGGACCTTCCCTCAGACCCCGCTGATAAGGGATTTCTGTGGAACTTGAGTCAGAGGTTCTGTTACCCTGGGGATGGAATGTTAGTAAAGAAATCTGTAAATCCAAGGAGCCCTGACCCCACAGAATGGAGAAATCAATGTAAGATCTGTGGCTGTTGTTGTTTTTGTAAACAGATGGAGCCATTGGAAGCTTTTAAGTCAGGAGATACCTGGGATAAGTTGTATGGGTCATTCGAGAAGGATGTGTTAAAATATTCAGAGTGTGGCATAGGAGGACACTGTTGTCCTGAAGGTTAACACCATATCATGATCTTAGAAATGAAGAGTTTGGAAATTGTTAGCTGGGAATATATGATGGTGGAAGAGTCAATGGGATTTGATGAAGGCTTGGACACTGGGTGTGACACAGAGAGAGACAGGAGTCAAGGAACTCAGGGCTTTTGGTAGAAGTGTTTCCAAGCCAGGCTTACCATTGAGGTTGATATAGAAGAGGCTGAACTATGGATGTTGGAGAGAGTGAAAGAAATATATTAATTTTTGATAGATCTAGTTACAAAACTCGATTAGAAAACATAATGAATTTGTTAAGTAGGCAAATTTGGAAGTTACAAACTAGCACAGAAATCACCTCATGTGCATTCTTTTATATAATTTCATAAACATCTAAACTTTAAATTTGTATCCATTGGTCAGTGGCTATTTATTTTCTTATTTTTTTTTTTAATTTAGGACTGCTTTGCTTTTGTTTCCAGGACTCAATCTTAAATCTTTCTCTGTGGACCCTTATTTTGAATATTACCTGTTGAATATGGACACCTTAAATCCCCAGTGCTTTCCCAAACCTCATATAAGCTTTTCACCTGTCCCATTTCTCATTTTTTCCCATGACACTTAATTTCATGATCTGACACACTACCTATTTGCATGTTTATTTAACCCCTCCACTACTTAGTAAATTCAATGACAGCAACAATTGTAATTGTACTTTCCTCACAATACACATCCAGATACCTAAAATAGTCCAAAGATCATAGTAAATATGCCATAAATGCGGAATGAATAAACAAATGAATTATGTTAGTCATGGATGAGTTTTGTTGATTTATTTTTATTTTTATTTTTGACCAAATAACCTGAACAGAATGCCTAAAGTGGAAGTATGGAGTATGCGCTTAAGATACTGTATTTGAATCTAGTCAATAAACAATTTGCCTACAAAAATAATGTCAATATCTCAGATGAGTATTTCAGCAAATAATGACTCAAGCAATAGGCATCTTAAGCACTGTTTTCAGGTGAATGTGCCACTTTAGGCATCTGGCTTTATGTGGTTACTGGGGAATGAAACCCCATCCCTTAGACTTTGCAGGCAAGCGTCGTAAACATTGAGCCAATTCTCCACATCTCTCTCACTTCTTCATTGTGGACTTTAACAATTTACGGATTTTACATGTGTCAGTATAGTATTTTTTTAAATACATCTATCACTCCTTCAAGGCTCAGGGCCCATTGTGAACAAAGTGTCAGAAAAGAGTATTAGAGTGGAAGGAAGGGGAGGAGTGACTTGTAATTCTATCTTCCAGACACAATGTGGCCATTGCATCTATGACCTTTCTGTGGCTGCTGCTAGTTACACAAGCATAATACGAGGGTGAAATTAATTATGACAATGATATTAAAGTAGACCAGGTGCTATTTGGAAAGAAGGGATTCAGTGAAGGGTGGTGGGAGGGGATTCTGAATAAGGAATATTGTGTATATGTATGGAGGTGGTCAACAAATTGGTAAATACGTAGATCCTCCACACCACAGGCGTATGTCATAATAATATAGGGAGTAATGGTATTAAGTGATCAGTTTCCATTGTCATCATGTAATTCAGCACCACTCCACCCGGCAGCCTCTCCATCATCATTACTGTTTGTTGATTGCGTTCACAACTATCACAGCTTTGTTATTTGTTAATCTGGTTCACATCTATGACAGATTTGCTATTTAACTCAGCAACATTTTCTTTCCTGATTCGTCCTCTTTAAAATTTTCAAGATAGTTTCCAGAAGGACTCTTCTGGTTCACCAAGCTACGTGAATTTTCTCCTATGCCGTTTTCAAATAGATCTTGAGTTTTGTGCCTAGCAGGTTAGAATAAAAGAAGTTCAATATTGTCAGGGCTGTTATTATCCCTGCTGTCCACATCCATTTTCTTGTGGTTGTATATTAGATTAGATAAGTGTAGTTCTGGGAAATGATGAAGTTAGGGCCCACTGTTGCTAAAATTTCCTAAAATTACATAAAATAGTGTTACAAAAAAGGGGTTTCCTTTCCACTTATAATATCTGAAAATCTACAGACATTTTCGTTCAGTTTGTTCTTTCTTTATGAGAAGCACTGAGAACCTGGCTTTAAATCACCATTTCTCATGGGAAGCAGGAGAAATCTTGGCCTTTTTTCTATTAGTGGATGAATGAATTTTATAAAGCATGTATATTCTGAGACTCTGACTCCCTATAATTCAGTCAAAATACTACCTTACTCTATCATAATTGGATAGGATCTATACAAATTTTGTGCACAGTGTTTAAAGGAAAGGAAAGGAAAGGAAAGAGGGAGGGAGGGAGGGAAGAAAAGAAAGAATTTGACTTTGGGGTTGAGGCAGGGGCTGAAGGATACAAGTAGCATGATCCTCAATCCACGCTAGATAAAAGAGTAATTTATTATTTTGATCTTGGGATGATAAAAAATTCAAAATGTGAAAGCATAGTCAGAAAATAAAAGGAAAATAAGCAAGTTTTACTGGTGATAACAAAAAACAAAATAAACCAAAACAGTATGATAAACTAGTCTGAAAAATTATTTAAACAAAAAAAACAAAGATTAGTAGAGAATAGTAAAAACAAGTGGTTATAAAAATTGTGTATGTTGAACTATATTTTCAGAAATTAATAAGTATAAAAGACTTCTTCAACACATCTCTTCTCCTCGTTAACAGAAATCTCTCTGTAAGAACTGGGACACAATACTTACACAGAAGAAAGATTCAACAATCAGGCAAAGAGCTGTTCTGCTACATCAGCAATAAAAAAATTCAAAGAATAAAAAAAAGTTATATTGCTATCATATTTTTAAAATAAAGAATGTCAATACCCATCATTGATAACGTAATTTGGAAGATATACATATTTTGTGAAGCAATTGGGGTCAATTCAGAAAGTGCATTGGAAAACACTGAAAATGTTTATCAAATGTTTCCTCATCTTCTAGAATTTTCCCCCGCATGTACTAGGAGAACAGGAAAAGTATATACATCAGAGCTTACAATATGTATTCAAAAGTACCCATATATAGATTTACACACACATACAGCTAAGCATACGTAAATGAAAAAAAAATTCTCAAAGACCACTGATCACATATGCAAGACGTGGGAGCTATCTGATGGAATAAAAGAAATTTAATTTTGGGAGGAAGCTGTATTCTACAGACATTGAGACTCTTTACAAAGTAGTAAGATGCTAGAAATAAACACAATAGTACACATAGTATATCCCTTATATGCAGTATAATTTACATAAATAGAAAAACAAACTTGTATACATATATATATATATATATATATATATATATATATATATATATATGTACAAATATCCTGAAAAAATTACGGAAATGTTCACTGAAAATTATTTTGTTGCCTAAAACACTTTGTAACTGTACAAATAATATATATTATTATTCAGAGAGAAAAAACGAGTCCATGATACAGTTTATAGTTTATTCAAACTGTTCCAAATACACTTAAGGGGGATAAACTTTATCTAGAAAATCATAGTTCTTAATCCTTTCAAATTTCCAAGTCTTTAAAAATATATGTTCTTTGACTGAGTATTTACTGAAGCTTGGTTTGCAGAGCCTTAAATAGGAAGAAATTTCTTTGTTTTGATAGAGTCTATGAAGTTTTGATTGAAACTGGCTAAATAGCCTTTCTTCTACTACTATTAAATAACACAACTTTTTAATTGGCTGCAACATTTTGACCCAAGTCATAAGTCTGGTGCCCTCATTTTAATAAAGATTAGTATAGACATAGTAATATAAATCTATAGCAGTAAATATTTTAGTAATATTTTTTCCATTTTGGTATGATTTGATAGTTAGATATTAACCAGTATAGTTCTGTTGATTTTTAATACATTAAATGATTTTAAAAATAGGCATGTGAATAATCAAACACAAGAACAATCATTGTCTCCAATAGGATGAGGTCCTGGGGTTCAGTCTATGGCTCTGTCCTACCATCCTTTCTGCAAATCTTCTTACTATTCTTCTGTTGACATTTGACTTTGTTGTGGGGACATTCAAGAAGGTTAACAGCATCCCAGGCATCTGCCCCATACATTACAGCAGCAAATACTTCTCTTTAGGTTATGACAGACATTTCCCAACTAATAAGGAGCTTGTATTATGGGGGTTAGGGAGGTTTAAATGCAAAATGATCTCCATGGGTTCTTTTGAATACTTAATCCCCAGCTGGGGGAGATACTCTGGAAGGTTGTAGAACCTTTAGGTACAGCCTTGGTGGTGGGAGGATGTCACTAAGAGGTACCCCTTGAGGCACTATGCTCAGCCCTATGGGATGACTCTCTCTCTCTCTCTCTCTCTCTCTCTCTCTCTCTCTCTCTCTCTCTCTCTCTCTCTCTCCTTCCTTCCTATTGATATGACTATGTGACACAGGCTACCTGCTCCTTCTTTCACTTACTAGATGGACACTACCTCTGGAAGTATAAGCTGAAATAAACTACTTCCTTCACTAAACTTCTTCTGTATGGGTATTATGTCCAAGAATGAGAAAGTAACACATATAAAAGAGACATCAACCAAGCACAGAATCAGCTTCTAGGTCTTAGAAAAAGAATTTGTTTTCTCTGATTAGGTACTTTTTAATTATTTTTAAAAATATTTTATTTATTCATTTTCAAGTAGAGAGAGAGAGAGAGAGAGAGAGAGAGAGAGAGAGAGAGAGAGAGAACACCAGGGCCACCACCTTGTGCCTCTGGCTTATGTGGGTCCTGGGGAATTGAACCTGGGGCTTTAGGCACTGGAGGCAAGTGCCTTAAGCGCTGAACCATCTCTCCAGCCCTTCTTAATTATTTTGATATGGGAATAACTTTAAAAAAATATTATTTGTTTATTTGAGAGAGAAAGAGAGAGAGAGAGAGAGAGAGAGAGAGAGAGAGAGAGAGAGAGAGAGGGGGGAAATAGGCACACCAGGGCCTCCAGCCATTGAAAACAAAAAAAAACCCCAGACAGAAAAGCCACCTCTTGCATCTGGCTTTACGTGGGTATAGGGGAATCAAACTTGGGACCTTCTGCTTTGCAGGCAAATGTCTTTACCACTAGGAAATCTCCCTAGCCTGAAAATATTTATTTATAAGATGGCAGTGATATGTAGATGGTAAGTGGCAAAGTTTTCTTTCCCTTTTTGTTTTTGTTTTGAGTGTGTTTGTTTTATGTCCTTGGTTTGTAAAATAGAATAATTTTGTAAACATATTTATGATTCGTCTTTTAAAAAAATGTACAGCCACTGAAATCCCATGATTATAAACCTTTGGCAGAAATCATTCTCTCCTATCTTCTGCATTGAAAATGGCTCCAGTTACAGGAGATTATGTTTGTTTGTGAGATGTTTTCATTGAGGCTGCTGTTGGGATGGTATATCTCTTTCTGAAAGCTTCCTCCTTTCCTTTGAGAGCTTACCTAATTGAGGCACAGGTTTACCTCTTCATCGTATTCATCTCTACACACAGCATCATTTGTACCCTCCCTTGGCATTAAGATGCATGTCAGCTGTTACTTCCTCTAGAGAGGATCTCATTGTAGCTTCCCAAAGGGATTTTTCTTCGAAAAGCTCTTGTCTGCTGCTAAAAAGCCTTTCTAATCCAGATGCTTGGCTCTCCAAACTCACTTCTAGAAGTCATTGAGAATTATGTTTTGTTTATTTAATTTTCATGTGTGGTCTGACCATATGGATAGAGCTTCCCCAAATTTAGGTTATTGCTGCTGCGGCTGCTGCTGTAGTTTTTAAAATTAACCCTGTGTCTTCCTTGTTGTGCATCGCCACCTTGAGGAGTTTTAGTGTTTGGAATTTCAGAAAATAACTCTGCTGGGTTTTAACATGAATTATATTGTCCCATATGCATGGATGATTGGCACTAAGTCCTCTGTTGGTACAAAAATTTGCATATGCTTTTGTTTGTTGTTGAAAATGGCATCATATTTGTGTATCATCTACACACACCCTCCATATTATCTACAATAACCTCCCCGTGTACTTTATTTTGTTATTCACGTGTTATTTTTTTTAATTTTTTAAAAATATTTTATTTATTCATTTTCAAGCAGAGAGAGAGAGAGAGAGAGAGAGAGAGAGAGAGAGCGCACCAGGGCCACCACCTTGTGGGACCTGGAGAATTGAACCAGAGGCCTTAGGCACTGGAGGCAAGTGCCTTAACTGCTAAGCCATATCTCCAGCTTTTAACATGTTATTTATTAGTTATTTGCAAGGAGAAAGAGAACATGAATCTGGGCACACGAGGGCTTCTTCCATTGCAGAAAATCTGCAGGTACATGTGCCACTTTGTGTATCTGTCTAGACTTGGGTACTGGGTAAATAAACCCTTAGGCTTTGCTAGCCAGTGCTTTTAACTGCTGAACCATTTCTCCAACCCCCCTATGTACTTTAAATCATGTCTATAATAGTACTAGTACAACATGATTATAAATAGTACATAGTCATTTTATCACATCCTTTAGGAAATAACACAAGAAAATACAGATTTCCCACAATCTTCACAGATGCCATTTAAAAACAAAACAGCAACTTTTTGATCTATTGTTTTCTGAATCTGCTAAGGTGAAACCCACAGACATGGAGAGATGATTGTACTCCCTCATATACTTATATTTTTCATAGAAGTTAAAATAAAGGAATGTAACCACCTGCATTGCTTCAGGTGCAGTGTTATGCAGAGTGAAAGAGATTTCATATGATAGCAAATCTTATAATGTTTGTTTGGGGGAATTATGAATAGTATAGGGAATATAGTAATGAGCATAAATGTCAAATAAATTACTTGCTTTAGAATATAAAGTTAGGTTCTTCAAGAACTATTTGCACTGTCAGAATGCCCTATTAAACTGAGTGCAGTCTTTGACATTCTCATGCTCTCTTTTTATTCTTGATAAATATGAAAACGTCACAACAGAAACATTGGCTATAATTTCATGATATAAGTAAGGGAGAAAGGCAAAATGCTGTACTAGTAATGCATGGTTGAAACAAACTATAATATTTTCTATACCTACCCGAACTGTTCTTTGATATTTACTGTCAAAGTGATTGAATGACAACCGGTTAAATTATCCCTGCCTCTGAGCAGCAAGTCCTGGGTTCCTCCTCATTGCTTCTCCATTGTGTGCGATTTCATCTTGCTACTGATTTATCCATCTGTTCTATCTTCATTTATTTCCTCCAGTGTTTTATGTCTCCTCAACACAATCATTTTGTTAGAGATCTTGAATAAAAATGTAAACCTAACATTTCATCTTGAATATTTCAATTTCACTTTTGCTTCAAAAAATCCTTTTGAACTTTTTTAAATAGACATTTGAAAGATTCTAAGGCTAAATCGGAGCTAATGTAATAAAGGGAAACTTGCTTGAATGATTCTGTGCCTCATTCTTCAAACAATGCCTCCCAGTCTGAAATCTAAGCAGCAGCACATCAGCCATGTGATCCATTCTTAATGGTTGAACACATGGTGCTTATCATATCAAAAAGAATCCAGAAAGTCTTGAGATTCTCGGACTCAATTTCTAATTAGTGTATTCCTGTCCTATCAGTTCATAGTGAATAGCTCCAAATAATTGAGCAGTCTATCAAACAAAAATAAATGTTTCATAACACTATGACACTGAGAATTACTTGTTATGTATTTTAACATATTTTAATTGTTTTCACCATAGTTGCTCACTTTAGAAAAACAGTTTCTGATTTACATAAAGATTTAATAATTTTATTTTTAACTTACGGAAGTTTAGGGAAAATTGAAATATAAGCCACGCTGTGTAAATAAAATATTCAGCTCATAATGTGACTCTTAGAAAATTCTTTCACCTTATCCAAAAATTCTTCTGAGACAAAACTAAAAGCATTTAGGGAATTCTCGCTTAGGTACCAGCTCTAGAACCATTAATATCGGATTACTTTATAATTATGTTTTTTTTTAACTTTGATATTTATTGTCCATAATGAGTTACATTATTTAGTGGGCAAACCATGTGTTGTTATCCCGACTTCCCCAATTCCCCCCCTCCCCATCCCTGATCAGTTGTATATCCTCCTCCGTGGGCTGTCTGTATTAGTCCTTGTGGCAAGGGATCCTGTATATCTTAGTACTCATCCCAGTCTTCCTGGCCCAAGTGAGTTGTTACTGATGGGTGCTATGCCTCTGGACCGTCTCCCCCACCACGGCTCTCACAATCTTTCCGCCCCCTCTTCCGCTCAGTTCCTAATTATGTTTTTATATGTAATCTAGAATTCCAGAGAGTATGTTCATATTCTGATAAATTTTAAGGTCTTTCAGTCTGCCTAATGATGTACGATCAATAAGTATGTTAAGGAAAACTCATCCTGATGATAATTGGGTAGTATTGTGTGGTGTTTCCTGTATTCTTGTATGACATTGTGATGTGCTTTTGGAATCTATGAATCTAGATCACACCAACAATTTCCAACACAATTTGAAAGTTTGTTTTGTCTCTTATGAAGATTTGCTTCTGTGTCTAACATCAACATCTTGGAGCAGTGAGTGACAGGAAATTATAATAAACAATGACTGGTCTCTATGAGGCTCATTTTCCTACAGTTATGATTAGGACATGTTGATCATTACTGCAGGTGCCTACTTGGTCACTGATGGATGTTGCAATAGTTCCCCCAGAGGGTGTCATATGTTAGTAGTATAATGAGCTGAATCTTGGAGAGCTTTTTTTCCAAGATGGTCTGTAATACCTGCCTTTCCTTTAGTTGTTAACATTTATTTTATATATGTTACTTATAATCCAGTCTTTTTCTTCCTGGAATAGGTAGTTGAGAGAACATTGCAGTAGCTTTGTGTGTGTGTGTGTTGTGTGTATGTGTGTATTGCATGTGTGTGTATGTTTGTGTATGTCTGTGTGTATGTGTGTATGTCTGTGTGTATGTGTGTACATGTGTGTGTATGTGTGTATGTGTGTATTTGTGGTGTGTGTGTGTCTATGTGTGTGGTGTGTGTATATGTGTGTATGAGTGGTGCATGTATGTGTGTCTATGTGTGTATGTTTGTGTATGTGTATGTGTGTGTATGTGTGTGTATGTGTGTGTATGTGTGTGTATGTGTGTGTATGTGTGGTGTGTGTGGTGTGTGTATGTGTACGTGTGTGTATGTGTGGTGTGTGTATGTGTGTCTATGTGTGTATGTGTGTAAGTGTATCTATGTGTATGTGTGTATGTGTATGAATATGTGATGTGTGTATGTGTACATGTGTGTATGTGTACATGTGTTTATGTGTGTGTATGTGTGGTGTGTATATGTCTGTATATGTGTGTGTATATGTGTGTATGTGTGCTGGTTGTGTGTGTGTGTGTGTGTGTGTGTCTATTTCACCATCAGAACTGGGTCTACATGCAAACAACCCTGTCTCACTGGTCCTGCTGTTGGGGGAAAGCATAGTACCACTTGTATGTAAATGTCTTCCAGCTTGGAACAGTAGAGATGATGCCTGATGATCAGGGAGGTGAATCACACTGGTCTATGTCACTTTTATTGACACTGAAAAATTATGGTGACAATGACCCCTAGCTGCATAGGCTTTGATGACAAACATTGGATCAGGTGTAGAAGTAATGATGATGTCATCTAGTCCCCATAGATGTGAATGGTTCAAGCATGCCCAAGACCCATGTAGAACAACAAGGTGAGGCTGAACATTTCCATTAGGGTATCTCATCATAATGGTTCTGATAGTGATGAAGGAAATTGTAGAAGCCCACTTAGGGAAGACTGTTGCCTATGGTGTGGTCACAAATCCAGCTCCCCCTAACAACACTCAGTGTCAGGCAACCAAAAATGCTGTAACCATGGCTGATCTCTATCTACTAAGAGTTACCAAAGAGACAGCTATTCTTTCCTAAGACTTAAATAAAAAAGAAGAGTTCTGAAAGAAAGGCGTTGATTTTTAATTTAGGGGATGTCACTTTTACTGTGTCAGTTTGCACATCTGAAAATGGAATCTTTGAAGTCAAATCTATAGCTTGACTCACCTACCTCTGTGGAGAAGGCTTTGACGAGACCTTTTTGTGACTGAGTTCAAGTGCCAGTATTAGAAAGGACATTAGTGAGAACCAGTCAGTTGTATCATACTGCCTGTGAATGAACTGATGATGTCCTTTCTTCCATCAGGCTGGTTGTGATATCAAGCCTGTCTGCAAAGGCATAAAAATCTATGCTTCCATTAGCCATTCTTAATGAAGAGGTGGATGGTGACCCATTCTTGAGCACACTGAGCCTTATCTTACACTCATACATGGTTTCAAGATGTGATCCTAACACACACACACACACACACACACACACACAGAGTCATACCTATCATATCATCATCAGATTGCTAACTTCTACTTATATTCCCAAGATTCAGAAGTTTCTTCACGAGTTCTTTAGTATAAAAGGACTAAATAAGAACCTTATACCCATGAATATCTTCCTTAAGGTACGTCTGTCTAGGCAAGATTGAAAACATTCAAGATTTGATTCTCCTGGATGCCTGTTCCTTTTCCCCTTTGTCCTACAGTCAGGACGGTCCTTATTAACTAATTACTATCCCCACCAACTAGACAGAAACCTTCTGAATACCATCAGGATATGCTCATTCAAATAAATGAAGCCTGGTATGATATAATCCAGAATAACAAACCCAATTGAGCAAACTGAGGCTCATAATAGTAATACCTTCAGAGTCCTATAACATTCCTCAGAGTGAAGTCACTGCTGACATTGTGGTTAATGACATCTCAGTGTCTCTTCTGTGTATATGAGTACAGGAAGAAAAAGAGATTAGCATCTCCAACACCCCAGCCCCTTTGAGAAAGAAAGTCATAGAACACCTGGACCAGGAAGTTGAGAATTCCAGAGCTGAAGATGAGAAATGGTAGAGCCAGAATGCCCTTATGGTCATGAAGTAAATAAAACCCAGTAATTCAAAAGTTTGCTTACAAAATGCAACAGTCCTTTATCCACAGTGGATATGTTCCCTGAAGATGTCAGATGTGTGTGTGTGACTCATCAATATTTACTCTATATGCATAGTTCACATAAATATGCACATCTGGAATAACGTTTAATTTGTAAATTATCATGTAATGAAATTAACACCAATAATAAATTAGAGTTATAATAATATACTGAACACATTCATAGAGATAGAAGGTCAAAAATAAAAGTAAACTCATACTTATCAATCAGGTCATGGCATTTTGTAGTCCAACTAAGGTTGTATTATCGAGATGTCCACAGCTTATTCTCTGATGACCCCATGGCACCTTACTGTTCTCAAGAAAAGCAATTTATGTTGTAAAGTTTGTTACTCAACCAAATAGTAAGATGCCCACCTGTCTAACCTGAAATCATCTCCATAGAAACATCTCATGATGGTTCTATCCAGAGGTACAGAAAGGAGAACCTGGCTGATTACTAGTCTATCCATGGTCCCCTGTCACAAGGACTGATCCAGACGACCCATGGAGGAGGTTATCCAGTTGAGGGGGGAAGGGAGGGCAGTGGGGAATTGGGGATAACAACTCATTGTTTGCCCACTAAAGCAATGTGAAATAGGAGTTACAGAGGACAGAAAAGATATTTGTAAAGGGCTCCCATCATGAGGAGAGCAGGAGGGGGTAGAGAACTCATGAGGAAATAGGAGTCAGAGAGCTTTTCCATTCATCTTGGCCAACTCAAGAGAACCTAAAGGTTCAGGAGTGATGAGTTGGCAGGCCAAAAGACCCCTTGTCCAGAGTTAGGGTTTTGATAGCCTTTCTGAAGACAGCCACGGCACCAAGTTCTAGGATCTTAAGCTTGACCATCAATAATTCCAGAATTAGATTTGAATTCTAGTAAAGACCTCCTCCCCAGAGAGGGCCTCAGGTTTTTCATGGAAAAACAGGATAGGAAAGAGATAAGAAGTCCATTGATCTCTATCAAAGTGGACAGTATGAGGATTTCTGCTTTTTCCTTTCAGGGACCCACTTACTCTAACAGCTTCAAAAGTATCTCCCATTTGGGATCAAAGATTGGTGTCTATGTTCTTCTCTACCTCATTGTGTTGGTGACAGTTTACTTACTTTTTGCTATAAGATTCAAGTTCATCCAATTCTTCCACAGTTATCAACCCAAGGATAGAAAACATCCATATCATATTAATGCAGTATTTTGGGATTTGGGAGGTGGTCTCCTGTACTTGTGAAGCCAATTTCTTGGGTCATTTTCCTACTTTTAACAAGTAATTGCTGAATAAAAAAGACTTGAGAAGATAAGCTATGATTTATTGAGTTTATTTAGGGAGAAATCATAAATCTTTTTTTTTT
>PVHP010048039.1:0-12674 GCA_004024765.1 Zapus hudsonius | reverse complement strand
CCTGGCTATTGCTTGCTTCCACGGCCTCTATCACAGCTAAAAACCCTAACCTCTTCCCCTGGGGACTCTGTGTGGCTTCTAGTTCGCCATCATGAACCGGAAGCCTGAAGTTTTTTACATCAATGCATAAAAGTGTCCATTGAGCTGGAGAAAGGGCACAGAATTGGAATGAAGTGTCTTGCAAATCTCATGGCCTGTGGTCTGATTCCCCAGTACTCACACAGTGAGTTCATTTGCAGTGGCAGGAGTCACTTGTGTGCTCATACTGATTCTCTTTCTGCATGACTCTGTCTGTCTCTCTCTCTAAAATAATAAATAAAAAAGGATTTTAAAAATTAGTAAGTGCCTGTTATGAGGGAATGAATAAATAAATCACGATGTATGGACAGCTCACAGGTGAAAGAGTACCTACATCATAGTTGCCATCTAACTTTTTAAACTATAAAACCAAAGAAGAAGAAAGTGTCAAACTCTTTGTCATTTTCTGCATGGTAGTTGCATAACCATAGACAAATTTGTTGACATCTGCGTCACAATTTCCTTATCAGGAAATATTGGAGTCACTTTTGTCAATAAGTAATTCTAAGGATCAAATAAAGTTACATTTGTTAATATTATGGCTCATTTTCTGGTACATATCAATTATACAATGAGTAGTGCCTATTACTATGTGTATAAACTTTCATTATCATAATTATTTTCCTTTTAGCATTTTCTCTTTCATTACTAGATATTGTTGCTCTCACTTTTGCTTTTACTTGGCTTCCTCTCTCCCCCAATTTCCTGTCCCATTTATTCTAATCTCTCATCATTTCTATACATTTTTTCAAAGGGTCACATGTAGCATATCTTGGGCTCAATCTTGCCAAGCAGATGAGAATGACTTTGAACTTGTCTAGATCCTTTTGCCACCACCTCATTGAAGCTGGAATTATAGGCCTATACCAACATGCCTGGTTTTATGTAATGCTGAGGTTGGCTTCTTACATGCTAGGCAAGCACTCTACCAATTTAGGTACCTCTCCAGCCTCCTCCTCTTTTATTATCTGATTAATTATAATGTGATTCTCACTGTTACTCTTGTAGCCTTCTAAATTACAAATATAATGATTATTATTCTGATTGACATCTTTTTAAAAGATGAAATATTGGCTTCTGGTTCAAGATGGCCAACTAGCAGACATGCTGCATCTCTCAGGGCACAAGGGTCAGTATTTCCAGTAGGGATCCAGGTTGTGGATACAAGCTGCGGCCATACTATGATCTCTAGACACATCCCGACTTAGGAACCACAAGACTGGAAGCCACCATCAAGGACCAACACTCACCAGAGCCAGTGAGTCATTCAGCAGCACCCCAGCCGGCAGCCCCCACTTGAGTAGCCACAGCCCACCAGCTGCCTGCAGCTCGCCTGCAACCTCTGCCGGTTTCCCCCATGTTTCAAACCCTTTCCTGGCCTCCACATCTCTTTCCTCTTTAATTTTTATTTTTCTTTCATTTTTCTTTTTTTTTTTTCTTCCTGCCGATCTGTGCCTTTTCTGTGGCCTCTGCCAGCTTCCTGCTCCCGGCCTCTGTGTCTCATTCCTCTTTTTTTTTTTTAATTTTCTCAGCCTGGTAGCTTCCCTCTCCTGGCCTCTGCATCTATTTCCTCTTTAATTTTTATTTCTATTTCTATTTTTTTTCTTTTCCTGCCCGCCGACCCTGCTGCCTCTGCCGGCTTCCCGCATGTTTTCCTCCAACCTCCTTGTCTCTCTTTTTTTCTCTTATTTTTCTTTCTTCTCGACTGCCAACCTGTGGCTTCCCGGCCCAGCCTCTACCCAGCCTCCCTTGTGTTTTATTGCAACCTCACACCCCCAAGTTTTTTTTTCTTTTTCTTTTTTTCTCTTCCCTTTTCTTTTTCTCTTTTCCTCCATGGTTTTTCTTGCCTGCCAAACCCTGAAACTTCCTTGAGCCCCAATCCCCCTTGGTTTTCCTGCCCACATACCCTCACTCAGCATTGGCTCCCCACAGTATCCCTACAAGCAGACCCTGTGTACTCCCCAAGCACCAGTCCCTGAGGTATCCCCGAGCCCCGGTTTCTGCAGTTTCCCCACATGCCCACCAGCTCTTGTGGATGTCCAGCAGGCTGGTTCCCCATGCCATAATTAGTCCCTAGGTGACCCATGACAGATGGCTGACCCCCTTCCCCTTTCTTATCTTTCTTACCCTGAGGGACCCAGCAATCACCAGTAGGCTACAAAGGACTCATCACCCAACCTCTGCCTACCTATTCCCCCCAGACCCACACCCCCCAGCAGGTTATCCCCAGTATCACCATAAAAGCCCAGCCAGTGATCCGAGGGTACACACAGATTAAAAGAGTGAGTGCCCAACCCTACGTGTGGAGCTGAGTGTACTCCTTGTCCCCACTAGGAAGGTGTAGACAGCTCAAAGGCATCCCATCAATAACCCCAAGTGGAATCAAAATGGGCAGAGCTCAACGCAAGAATATTATACCAGCTTAGGAAACCATACCAAATGACAAAAATGGTACTAAAAAATGGAGAAAGCAGTTGCAGGCACAGGATGACATTACACTAAATGCCAATCATAGAGGCACAGATCCTAAGGAGAACTTCATATTGATCATGGAAAGAGTACAAAGTCAGCCTGCAAGCTTTGCCACTAGACTTAATATAATAGACGAAAATCAAATGGACCTAAAAAGAGAATTGCTGGAAATGAAGGCAAACAGCAAACTGAATATATCAAAAACCAGCTTTCCAAATTAACTGAAGACATGTGTAAATATAAAAATGTGTGCCAGGAAGAAGTTATTAAATCAAACCTTGAATTAAAAACACATCTCAACAGGATGATAAAATCAACCCAAGAAGAAGTTTCAGAAAACAAAAACCATATTGAAATTATAATAACTTCCCTACAATCTCTTACCAACAAAATCAATCACTGAGAAAACAGAACCTCAGACATGGAAGACAAAACAGAGAATTCAAGAGAAAACAGAGACTTGGCAAAATTCAAAAGAGCAAATGAACAAGACTCAAGGGATTTGTGAGATACCATAAAAAGACCTAATCTCAGGATCAAGGGGATCCCAGAATGAGAAGAAAAACAGGCTGGGGGCATAGAAAATATTTTCAACCAAATTATTCAAGAAAATTTTCCATACCTGTCAAGAGATAATCCTGTACATCTAAAAGAGATAGGCAGGACCCCAAATATATTGGATCAAAGGAGGAACTCTCTAAGACATATCTTAGTTACAATGCCAAACATTGAGGGTAAAGAGAGAGAAGTAAAAGCAGCAAGAGAAAATAAATTCATCACCTACAAATATAATCCCATCAGATACACCTCAGATTCTCCACAGAAACTTTAAAAGCCAGAAGATCCAGGAAGAAAGCAATTCTAGGCCTAAAGAAGTATGGATTCCAACCCAGACTACTGTATCTAGCAAAGTTATCCACCATAATAGATGGAGAAATGAAAGTATTCCATGAAATTAACCAGCTCTACAATAACTTGAAAACAAAGCCAAACCTTCAAAAGATACTACATGAGATATCCCATGCAGATGAAATAAGCAAGCGACCTCAGGAAAGGAACAGAGAACAAGCAAGGTAACACCAAAGAGATAACAATAGCTCAGAAACCTACCTCGATATTCTCTCCAACATTGCAGGGTTTAAAGGAAATCTCACAGTTATAACTCTGAATGTAAATGGCCACAACTTTCTTATAAAAAGACATAGGATAGCAGTTGGATCAGAAAAATGTACCCTTCCATCTGTTGCCTTCAAGAAACACACCTTATCACTAAAGACAGTAACCTACTGAGAATAAAACGGTGGAAAGCAATTTTCCAAGCATGTGGGAATAATAAAAAAAGTGGGAGTAACTATTCTAATGTCTGACAAAATAGACTTTAAACCAAAATCAATAAAAAAGGATAATGTTGGCCACTTTCTACTCATCAAGGGAATGATTGAACAAGAAAGCATTACTATATTAAACATGTTTGCACCAAATGCAAGGGCCCCTCAGTTCATAAAGAATAAATCACACAAAAGCAAAGTAGGAGAGTTCATTGTAGGAGACTTTAACACTCCACTATCATCCATAGACAGATCATCCAAAAAAAAAAAAAAAAAAAAAAAGACAAGCAGGGTAATAAAGTTGCTAAACAGCAACATAGACAAGCTAGGGATAACAGAAATTTACAGAATATCTCACTCCAAAGACACAGATTATACATTCTTCTCTGCAGTGCATGGAACATTCTCCACAATTGACCATGTACTAGGCCATAAAACATCCCTCAACAAATTTAGGAAGATCAACGCAATCCTCTGCATCACATCAGACCACAATGCATTAAAGCTACAACATAACAATGGGAGAAGATCCAACAATTTCAACAGATATTGGTGATTGAATAAATCGCTCCTGAACAATGAATGGGTCAAACAAGGAATCAGACAGGAAATTCAGAATTTCCTAGAAACAAATGATAATGTGGGTACAATGTATCAGAAGGTGTGGGACACAATGAAGGCAGTCCTAAGGGGGAAACTCATTGCAATAATGCCTTCATAATAAAAACAGAGAGGTCTCAAATCAACCACTTATACTCCCACCTAAGGTCATTAGAACGGATGGAAAAATCCAACCCTAGGAGCTTGAGACACAAGGAAATAATTAAGATCAGAGCTGAGATTAATGACTTGGAAATAAAGAAAACAATTTAAAAAAAGACAAATAAAAGAATTGGTTCTTTGAAAAAGACAACAAAATTGACAAACCCCTGTCCAGTGAAGTAAAGAGAAGGGCCAAATCAACAAAATCATAAATGACAAGGGTGAGGTCACAACAGATCCGGAAGATATTTGAGTATCATCAGTTCATACTTCCAAAACCTCTACTCCACAAAATTTGAGAACCTGGAAGAAATAGATAAGTTTTCGTACACTTACCAACTACCAAAGATCAGCCCAGAGCAGATAAAGATGCTAAACCATCCTATCACAACATCAGAAATTGAATCTGTAATCAAGAACCTACTCAAATGAAAAAGATGGTTTCCCAGCTGAATTCTTCCAAATTTCATCATAGAACTGAAACCTCTCTTTTTGAAGCTTTTTAGGGGCATAGAAAATGAGGATAGGCTCTCAAACTCCTTCTATGAAGCTAGCATCACCCTAATTCCAAAACCAGGCAAGGATGTTACAAGAAAAGAAAATTATAGACCCATATCACTGATTAACTTGGATGTAAAAATCCTAAACAAAGTCCTAGAAAACCTAACTCAAAGCCACATCAAGACTATAATTCACCCTGACCAAGTTGGCTTCATCCCAGTGATGCAGGGATGGTTCAACATATGCAAGTCGATAAATATAATCCACCATAATAATAGACTCAATCACAAAAACCACATGGTCATCTCAATAGATGCTGAGAAGAGCTTTGACAAAATTCAACACCACTTCATGTTCAAAATCCTGGAAAGAATAGCCATAGATGGTCTATACCTCCATATGATAAAGACAATATAGATTCCCTAAAACACAAATCATCCTCAGTGGGGAACAACCCAAGAAATTCCTGCTTAATTCAGGAACAAGACAGGGGTTGTCCACTTTCACCACTGCTCTTGAATATATTGCTTGACTTTCTAGCCCAAGCAATAAGACAAGAGAATACCATAAAAGGGATACAAATTGGAAAGGAAGCAATCAAACTGTTCCTCTTTGCAAATGACATGATACTGTATATATCAGACCCAAAGAACAGTATCCGTAAACTCCTGAAGGTGATCAATGCCTTCAGCAGAATGGCAGGATACAAAATTAACACACAAAAATCAGTAGCCTTTCTATATTCAGAAGACAAACATTCGGAAAAAGACATCAGAGAAGCTGTCCTGTTCTCTATTACCTCAAAGAAAATCAAATAACTTGGGATATCACTAACCAAGGTAGTGAAAGTCTTATATAGGAAAAATATTGAAACACTCAAGAAGGAAATAGAGGAGGATGTGATACAATGGAAAGACATTCCATGCTCATGGATGGGAAGAATCAATATAGAAAAATGGCAATCCTCCCAAAAGTGATCTACAGATTCAATGTCATGCCAATAAAAATTCCAACCTCCTTCTTCACAGACATAGAAAAAATAACCTCAAAATTTATTTGGAAGGGCAAAAGGCCTTGAATAGTTAAATTTATTCTGAGTTAAAAAAAAAAAACTTACACAGGAGGTATCATCATACCTGACTTTAAAATATACTACTAAGCCATAGTAACTAAAATAGGAAGGTATTGGCAGAAAAATAGACAAAATGAGCAGTGTAATAGAATTGTAGTCCCAGCCACTAATGCAAGTAACTTCAGCTACTTGGTATTTGACAAGGGTGCCAACAATGTATGGTGGGCTAAAGATAACATCTTCAACAAATGGTGCTAGACAAATTGGATAAACATGTGTAAAAAAATGAAAATAGATCCACTCCTTTCACCATGCACTAATATCAACTCCAAATGGATCAGAGACCTCAATATTAACCACATAACCCTAAACACCCTGGAAGAAAAAAATAGGAGGAAACATACATGAAATAGGAGTAGGGAATAACTTCCTGAGCAAATCCCCAGTAGCCCAGGAAGGGAAAAATTCACTTAACCAATGGGACCTGATCATGCTCAAAAGCTTCTCTACAGAGGAAAACACCATTCTCAGAGCCAACCAACAGACCGCCATCAAACTGGGAGATGATTTTTGATAGCTACAACTCAGATAGAGGCCTAATTTCCAGAATCTACAGAGAACTCAAAAAAATTAAAAACGAAAACTCAAACTGCCCCCTTACAAAATGGGGCACTAATCTCAACAAAGAATTCACAGAGGAAGAAACTCATATGGCCTTTCCGCACTTCAGAAAGTGCTCAGCATCCTTAAGTATTAGGGAAATGCAAATAAAAACCATAACAAAATTCCACCTTATTCCAGTCAGAATGGCAATAATAAAGAAAACCAACAATGATTGCTGGCGAGGATGGGGGGAAAAAGGAACCCTCATTCACTGCTGCTGGGATTGCAAGTTTGTTTAACTGCACTGGAAAGCACTGTGGAGACTCCTCCAAAGAATGGATATAGAGCTATCAATGGACCCAGCTATCCCTCTATGAGGCCTCTACCCAAAAGATGTCACATCTCAGGATAGAGACATTAGTGGAACTATGTTTATAGCAGCACAATTCATAATAGCAAATGCCCTTCCATGAAGGAATGGATAACAAAAATTTGGTATATTTACACTATGGAATTCTACTCAGCTGAAAGGAAAAATGACATATCGAAACTTAGAGAAAAAAATGGTCTGACTTGGAGCAAATCCTACTAAGTAATCTCTCAAAAGAACAGAAAGACAAAAACACTGCATATTCTCCCTCATATGTGGTCCTTAACCAGGCTAAACGCAAACTCTAAGCAGACCAGTAGAAAGAAGTGAGAGGTTATGAATGAGGGGTAAGGGATGGGGGGGGGGATGACTTCAGCATGAGGCTAAACCAAAATGGATTCAAAATCATAAAATCCTCACTTACTGTAACCTATTGAGCAAGTAGTGGGAGTCATCTGGCAAGAGGGGCCTTGAATAGAAGGGGAGAGAGTAAGCCTGTGAAAAATTGACCATTCTGGCAACTCCTGGCCCCAGTCACCGGCTCCTTCCCTCACTGAGCTGTTGGCCAAAGTGACCCATGAAGTTCCAAAAACAAGACAGGATTCTGTCAAAGCTCTTGAGTGCCCAACCCAGGCCTGAGGTAAGATCTTGTTGCTAAAGAAAACACAGAAAGCTATTGATCAGCATCGATAGACCCGCAAGATCCAGAATGGTATCCAGCCCCCATATGGTAGTTAGTGTAGTGCTGGAAGGCACTGCATAAGCTGCCAGGGGAAGCTGGAGTAAACAGAGACCACTGGCATGAAACACAGTCTGTTGCCATGAGTAGGCTTACCACACTTCTTACTAAGAGAACAGCTAACCAAGAAAGGAGCACTTGTGCAATGGATGAACCCAAGCCTGATGGAGGCAATCAACAACTTTTAAATTCTGCCAAAGATTCCACTTAGTGAGGTGGAGCCCTTAAATGGAACTGGGGATTTAGGGCAATATGCACTGGGAGCCAGACTCTTGGGCCCCTAAGGAGAGATGCACTAAGCGAGCGAATGATGGAGAGGCTAATAAAAATAGAATCTAGCTAATTCAGACATGTGTATCTCAGTTAACCTATACTGATATCACTCTCCGATGGAGATTGTCTTTATATCTTTCAGAGAGTTGTGGCCCATCCAACTCTACCAAGGGACCACAGTCCCATAGCTGAGATCCTGGTAAGAGATGAGCCACCCCAGACATACCTTGGAGGATCCATATGGAATCCCACAGAGAATGATGAGATGTACAAGGGACCCACAGCCACAGCCATTCAGTCAACAGAGGATAAGTCAGTGAGACAGACACCAATGATTTTGGACAAATCAGAAGTACAAAGACCCTTAAATTCTCAACAATAAAGCAACCTTAATACTCACCCACCATGACTCAGGGAACTGATCAGAAGAGGGGTGGAAAGATTGTGAGAGCTGTGGTGGGGGAGAATATTCAGAGTCAACACACTAGGGCCTGGCAGGACCGGGCTGACTCCTAGGCTATCCATGGTCCCCAGCCCCAAGGACTGATCCAGACTGCCCACAGAGGATATCCAGCTGATTGGGGATGGGGAAGAGGGGTATTGTGGAATTGGAGATAAGAGCTCAATTTTTGCCCATTAAATAATAGAACTCATTATGGGCAATTAAAAAAAAGATGAAATATTGATGTTTTGTTCAGGCTGATCTCAAAAAACAGCTCAAGTGATTCTCCTTCTTCAGCTTCCTAAGTAACTAGGGCTAATGGTATGCACCACACCTCATCTGACTGATTTTGGCTGTTAGAGATTTGAATTTCCTAGAGAACAGTTTAATTCATGTCAGTCTTCTCTCTAAGAAATCTAAAATCTCCATTTGTCAAAAGCAACATACCAATGCTTGCACATTCTGTTTTTAGGCCCCTTAAGTGGAACCCTGAATCCTTACAGCTTTCTTCTTTCACTTGTACCATTGTTGTTCTTGTTGTTGTAGTTAGTTTCCCATTGCTGGGATAAACTTTCAAACAGACAGTTTATGGAAGGAACATGACTGATTTCAGGCTTACAGATCCAGGGTAAGTTTCAGAGTGATGGAAGAAACTAGGCCCCTTTCACAGAACCAAGAAGAAAGAAACTACCACCAGCCACCACACACCGAAAGCAACAACCAACAGGAGCTCAAGCAGAGCTCAAAAATTTCTCTGTATACCTTTGGGCTAGAAATCAGATCCATCCCCAGTGACACTTTCTCTTGCCTGGTAACAGAAAGCAAATTTTAATAAATCACCTGAGTCTTTAGAGAGACATATATTCAAACTACAAATCACAAAAAGATAAACACTTCCATATGCTCAAATAAGTGAGTGGTGAAGAATAATTCTAGTCTCTTATTTTGTGTCATTATGCAATTGTTGTAGTCAACCTTCTTGTTGCTGTGACAAAGTATCCAACCAAAAGAGCGCTTTTAGAGGAATAACTTTATTTATGAAGGGAAGCTCCAAGATGTCAGTTAAAATGATAGCATGGGCAGAGGGTGGACATCACCTCCAACAAACAGCATTATGTAGGTGTGCCAAAAACTGACAAGGGGAAGCCAGCTATAAACCCCATAAGCCTGCCACGAATAACACACCTTCAATAAGGTTTCAATTGCAAAACTGTGATCAGCTGGGGATCAAACATTCAGAAAATATTATGTTTATGGTGGACACATGAATCAAACCACAACAGCAATGCTAAAAATCTAAGTTCTATGTCACCAATTTTCAAACATCAATAAACATTGTGCAGGGTAGATTCTTTTTGTTGCATAAAAGCAACAGTGCTGTTTCACATCTATTAACATCATCATCTTTCTTATCAGAAAAGGATTTAACTGCTGAGAAGCTTTAAAATACATTGTGTTGAACACAAAATTTCCTAAAGTCTAAGTTTTGCTCAAAATTTCAAATATTTTTATTGGTAAAAGAAACTGTCATATAATTCCATAGAAGTGACCTTCATATATTCTATTTAGAAATGCCTATAAAATAATCAACTGTGAATAACCATAGTTTTGTTGCATTTATTCTTTCAAGTTAAAAAGTGGCATTCCATGAATCAGTTAATGTATTTTGTATTTCAAAAGTTAATACTCAACTAAATTTAAAATATTTACTAACTCATCAAGTACATTTTTAAGTTAAAAGTTCAATTTTCTTTAACTGAAAGAATAAAATGACCATACTTACACTTTGATTTCACTTCCTTGATTTATAGTAGTAGTAGAAATTTTATTTATTATTGATTTGACATCTTCAAGACAGTGTTAACAAAATAAAAATTAGGCATTACATTACACGTCTTGAAAGTTTCATGGGGAACCATTGTGTCTATCAAGCAACCCCACACAGCATCTACATAAAAATTGGCCCTCCAAAATATGGGCAGAGAGAGTGCTTGCTCTTTTGCTTTGCTTCCATTATTTGAAATTTCACTCTGGGATTGTTCATTTCTTCAATTCTTCTCTCAGATGATAGTTTGGGTTAGATAAGAAGTGAATTCATGGCAAAGATTCATGCACATTGTTTATATTGGGCAAATTAGAAGAGCCTTCAAACTGTTACATTGAGGTATGGTATCTCTGCAAGTCCAGATGCCGAACTGTCTAGAAAGAGGCCTGGATTAGTCCACTGATCCAAGGGTGTATCATCCTGGTCAGTTTAGTGACATCATGCTGAGGTCCCTCATGTGGGACTTACATGCAGCTTCACAATTGACCTGCCTTAGCACATATATGAAACATAGTTATTGACTAATTGTGAAGCAGATGGGCAGTAAGTCTTTTACAGGTCTGTGGTGATAAATCCAGGAAGCCTTTCATTCTTTCATGTTTTGTGAAATACAAAATTGCATATTTTCTTAATACCCATAATTCAGCCATTTTGGCAAATGCATTCACTTCTGAGAACTGCTTGGGGGGCATCTGGGTTTCTTACAGTTCTGTATTCTTGATAGGAAACTTTGAAATGGGCTTTGTGAACAAAGTACAATTAATAACTATAGCTAATTAGATTGTGGACCATGAATAGCACTCATTTTCTCCCACTTTTCTGCATTATTTCTCTTATGAGGTTTCCTTTAACTATAGTTATTACTGTAGGAAACAAAAGCAGAGATTTAGAGGATGCAAAGAGTTTCTAGGTCCCAGATGAGTTGCAAAGATATGGATAATGACATCAGAATTTATGCATAGGCTTATTGGCTATAGTAAGCATGTTAGTTGATGGGTCTGTTGGTGCATGTTTGTGTTTTTGTCTGTGTCTTTCTTTGTGTGGTAACATTGATCAGAACACAGAAAAGAATGATTGAAAAAGTTTTACAGCTTGGGGATGGCTCAGCAGTTAAAGATGCTTGCTTGTAAATCTGATGGGCCAGGTTTGATTCCTCAGCATCTATGTAAATTATTCATTCCAGAGGGGTCATTGCTACTGTAGTTATTCATTTGCCCAGGTTGTCAGAATAGTCTCATATTGTAGCTTTCTTTGTTACCATGGCAAATATGTAAAGAACACTCTGTTATTAATTATTAAGCTATTAAAAGAAGAAATGACACTGTCACCAGACAGAACCAGTCACAGTAGTCAGCACAAAGAGGAGTGGGCAGGAAGTGCAATTCTACTATATTCACTTGGGAAAAATGTGACAAAAATAACATTCCTATTAAAAGGAAAAAATGTTAGCTTTGTTCTCTTGTTCTATTTCTTTTAAGAAAATATTAAAGCATAGCTATTTTAAACACTTTGAGTTAAATATGTGACTTGAAATATCATCTTTGCTTACTTCTTCATAAAAATATTCATAGCTTTTGAACTCTTCTGACAAGCATGCCCTCTACTTAAGCTCTTTCACTAGATATGGCAACCTAACTAAGGAGGATGTCCTATATTTAGATGTGTCATTGATATTCAAGAATGTTTTTCATATTTAGCGGAACTTGATTTCTCATAACTTTATTCATGAAGGGTTCACCCTCTAGAATAATTAGAATATGTTAATAGTATTAAAAAAATGTAACATGTAGATATAAATGCACTCATTTATTCCTAAAAATAACCATATGTATGAGGCACTATTATTATCCTTCTCATTTAAACAATGACTGATTTTCACTCTTTCACATAACCTCTTTTTTTTTTATTGTCCATAATGAGTTACATTATTTAGTGGGCAAACCATGCGTTGTTATCCCGAATTCCCCAATTCCCCCCCTCCCCCTCCCTGATCAGTTGTATATCCTCCTTCGTGGGCTGTCTGTATTAGTCCTTGTGGCAAGGGATCCTGTATATCTTAGTACTCAGCCCGGTCTTCCTGGCCCAAGTGTGTTGTTACTGATGGGTGCCATGCCTCCGGACAGTCTCCCCCACCACGGCTCTCACAATCTTTCCGCCCCCTCTTCCGCTCAGTTCCCTGAGTCGTGGTGGGTGAGTAATAAGGCTGCTT
>PVHP010048038.1:0-12613 GCA_004024765.1 Zapus hudsonius | reverse complement strand
GTATTGCATAAGTACTGAGAATGTTTCATGGAGCCAACTAGAGTGATTTGTGGGTATCATGATTTCCTGATAAAGGATCACGTGACCTACAATACTTGGTCATTCTGATGCAGCTGTCAGAGTGTTTAAAATGCTTGGCTCCTCTATGGAGACCAAGCTAAAATTAATGTGTATAGTAGTAGTGATGACCTTGAAAGGCTTAACTACATTGCTTATCTGCATTGCCCCATTCATTCCTTCATTCACCCATCCTTTCATTCATCAAGAAAGTTTAATGGAACTTTTACTATGCATATTTTGTTTTATTTTGTTCTATTTATTTTGTTCTTACTATGCATATTTTGTTCTGTTTTTTGTTTTTTGTTTTTTTTTTAAAGTAGGGTCTCACTGTAGCCCAGGCTGACCTGGAATTCACTATGTAGTCTCAGGGTGGCCTTGAACTCATGGTGATCCTCCTACCTTTGCCTCCTGAGTGCTGGAATTAAAGGCCACCACGCCAGGCCTCTTTTGTGTTTTTGAGGTAGGGTCTCACTATAGCTCAGGCTGACCTCAAACTCACTGTGATCTTCCTACCTATGCCTCTGGAATGCTGGGATTATAAGAATGAACCACCATACCTAGCTTACTATGCATATTCTCTTACAACAGAATAAAAATCTGTTATGAACACATATACTACTTTTCTAGAGCTCATGAACAAAAATGGCAAAATATTTATTATTTAAAAATGAGAGCTTGGCTTGGTGATGCATGCTTTTAATGCCAGCACTCAGGAGGCTGAAGTCAGAGGATTACCGTGAATTTGAGACCAGCCTGGGCTAGAGAGTGAGTTTCAGGTCAGCCTGAACTAGAGTGAGGTCCTGCTCTCCCCCAAAATAAAAATAAAGTTGATAAACAAACTTCCAATTGTGCTATATTTAATCAGTGAGACCTTGATGGAAGCGTAGGATTCAGCAGATAAAGGTTGGCAAGTGTATTCTAAGAAAAGGAAATACTAGAAGGACCTTGTGGAGATTTGTGGAATATGAAGTTGTAAATAAAAATAAGAACATCTATTTTATTTATATAAATATTTGACAGAAAAAGAGAGAGAAAGTATGAGTACACTAGTGCCTCCTGCCACTGCACAAAAACTGTAGAATTATGCACCACTGTGTGCATCTGGCTTTAAGTGGGTACTGGGGAATCAAACCCTGGCTGTCAGGCTTTGCAAGCAAGTGTCTTTTACCTCTGAGCTATCTCTCCAGTCCAAGAACATCTTTTTTTTTTTTTCAGATTTTAATTACTCACATTTATTCTAATTTATTAATTTAGGAAAAAGGGAATTGGATGGGGAAGCCTCCCAGTCACCAAATGGGAAGTTACAGAGTTCTCCAGCCACTAGTGTGGGGAGAACACGTGGAGACTCTAACAGAACTTAAGTTGTTCAGCTAAATAAGCAGAAGAAGAAAAGATAATAGAAAGCTCCCATCATGAGAAGGAAAGATTCAAGAGGGAAAAAGTCTGGAGCCTGCCCCGACTCCAGCCATTAGCTGGGGTGGGGAAGGCCTTGCCTTCCTAAGGCCTGGAAATTCAGCAGTCTTTCTACTCCATTGCCATGTGGGGGAAGAGACCGGCTTCCTCTAGGGAACAAGAACATCTATTTTTGTTGACACATTTATGTTATTTTTTTTTTTACATAGAGCATTCCACTTACCTGTATTAGCATTATTATAAAGCATTTTCCAGTTGAGAGAAAGACAAAAGGAAGCAGGGCATGAGTTCAAGCCAATTCCAACCTGAATGTCCTCATCTTTCTGCTTTGCTCTCAGGCTATGGAGGGCTTCAATGACCAATCTAATGAAGTTAGTTTTCACTTTGCCCCCTGATTTCTTTCATTATGACTTCTCATTTCCACGTGCTGAACTGAGGTCTAGAGAGAAGGCTCTTTGATGGCATGAAGGGACTCGGCTTCAGCATACACCATCCCATTCCAGCAGTGAGGCCAGTGTCTCTAAACAACTACAACCTTTTCTGATTTGCAGGTCAAGTCCCTGCTGCTGCTGATGTTGGGGCTCGACCTTCTGAGGGAGGTGGCAGCTCGGAAAAACCCTAAAGTTGGTGGTCCTGCCCTTTGGAAGGCTGAAAATTGTCCTCCTGTGGAGGACAATAGTGTGAGGGTTGACATTCGAATTCTCAATCAAAACCAGGGCATTGCTGTCTCACATGACTTCCAGAACCGGTCCAGCTCCCCATGGGATTACAAGTAAGTCCATAGTATGCATATATATTGGAATATCTAGTGATGTCAATGACTGCTTAAAAGATGAGTAATACAACAAATAAAATAAAGCGCTAAAATTGCATTTTATGTGCATTCATGTGACGGATCTTTCATTTCAACAATTCCATGAGAACGATATGTAAGGATCCCCCATTTTATAGTTGAAGGACCTGAGAGACAACTGCCAGGGCTATGAATCCGGGCTGCCTGTGTGTGACTCAGAACCGCCTGCTGGAGGTGGACACCAGTGCTGCTGGCAAGTGTTTCTCGCTCCCTGACCTCAACATTCTGCATTGTTTGCTCCACCTGCAGCATCACCCGAGACCCACACCGGTTCCCATCCGAGATCGCCGAGGCCCAGTGCAGACACTCTGGCTGCGTCAACGCCCAGGGACAGGAGGACAGCTCCATGAACTCCGTTGCCATCCAGCAAGAAATCCTGGTCCTCCGGAGGGAGCCACGGGGCTGCACTCATTCCTTCCTGCTGGAGAAGATGCTGGTGACAGTTGGCTGCACTTGTGTGACTCCCATGGTCCACCACGTGGGCTGAGAGCTGAAAGCCCAAACCAGCTGAGGCTATGGAAAAGCATCTCCTCACTCAGGGCTCTGCCATACTCCAATCCTCTCTCTCTCTGTTTCTTCATAAGATGTGCATGGAATTCTCAAAGCAGTAAATATAATCATAATATATGGATGGGGTTATGTGGTATGGGGTGGGTTGGCAAAGATAGGGTCAAGCTCTGGCAAGTCTATAGGAAACATTTGCTAAATATAAATGAAGCTGATCTGAACTGTTAGGGATTTATATTTGCAAGGGAATTATCCATCTATTTATGACCTATCCATCTATTTATGACCTATTAACAAATTAATATATCCAGTAATATAATAAAATATTATTAATTGAAGCATAGTTAAAGTGTTTTTTTTTCTAGGATCAGCATTCACTCAAAGACCTTTCAGCCCTAAAGATTTTCAAATCTATGCACTTGTCATTTTTCTTCATATTTCCTCATCACAACACTGGTGTTAGAGTTATTGTTATTTGTGATGCTTGAGGGTTGGTTGTGTGGAGAGTTAAGGAAAATGCCAGCAGCACTCAAGCTCATGGTGACAAGTTTTCCAATGTTAATATTTACTGGCCAGTGTGCTAGCCACTAGAGTTACAAAATAAAAATGTATGTGGGAAGGCCACAGTTTAGGCATTCACAGAGCCCTGGTGTTTCTTCCTGGTCCTTATGACTTCTAGGTTATTTGGGGGCCACTGACAGTCATATCTATATCATGATTCCTGGGGATACACAAGAGTATAGACCCCTGTCCCTGGGGAACATCAAAGACCCTCTCATACCTACTTTGCCTAGACATGGCACATAACATTTCTCGCTTTCTGCCAGCAAGCCTGCACAGCTGCTCCACTCCAGGTGCCAGAGAAGAAGTGGAATGTAAGGACTGCGCTTTGGGAATGGGCAGATGGGGGCAGCCTGGCTCCAATTTCTCCAGTCTAACGCTCTCCCAACTGAGCTAATTCCGTGCCTGGCTCCAGTTTCTAACTCTCACATAATCTGTTGGTGGGCAGGGAAATGGCCTGGTTGGATAGCTGTCTTCGCTAATGCATAAATAAACAAATTGCTGCAGATTAAGGACGATGGACAAAGGAGCCACTTGTGGATAGTTCTGGGTGCTCTAGCACAGGAGTGGCAAGACATGGTTATATTTCACAATACATCATCAAAAGAGAGGGTTTAGAGGCAGGGAGAGAGCTCAGTGAATAGAGTAATTGCCTTGCCAGCATGAGGACCCAGAGTTCACAGCTCTGGCACCCACACAAATACTGGGCAGGGGTGGTGGCCCATTTGTCATTTCAGTGCCATAGCAAGACCAATGAAGATCCATCACAGTCATTTCTCTGTATGTCTGGGAATTGGCCTTGGGAGAGGGTACAGAAGTCCCTACACACCTCACATCTCCAAACACATTGTACATGGAACCCCTGGGACTGACAAGCCTGCCTTTCTGGCTGCTTGAGGACTGACTGATTGAGGGATGACTGTCATTGCACATTTCCTGTTCACAAAGTGGCACACTGCTTAGTATAGGCTGAGAAGAAACAAATGGTGCTTTCTGGGGCCATCGGTTGCTTAGGTGATTGTGGAGCATCTGTTGGTAGGGTGATTGTGGGTGGATCTGTTGCTAAGTTGATTGTGCGGGCATCTGTTACTAAGGTGACTGTGGAGCACCTTAGTAACAGATGATTGTGGGGCATCTTTTGATAGGATGATTGTCTGGGTATCTGTTGCTAGGGCAATTGTGTGGGTGTCTGTTGCTAGGATGATTGTGGGGACATCTGTTACTGGGATGATTTTATGGGCATCTGCTGCTAGGGTGATTGTGGGTGGATCTGCTGCTAGGGCAATTATGGGGCTCAGTTGCTAGGGTAATTTGTGGGGCATCTGTTTCTAGGGTGATTGTTAGGGCATCTGTTGCTAGGGTAATTGTGAGGGCATCTGTTGCTAGAGTGATTGTAGGTAGGAGCATCTGTTGCTAGGGTGATTGTGGGGATATTTACTACTAGGATGATTGTCTGGGTATCTGCTGCTAAGGTGACTGTGCAGCATCTGTTTGCTAGGGTGATTGTGAGTTTGAGGCCATGCTGAGACTACATAGTGAATTTCAGGTCAGCCTGGGATAGAGCAAGACCCTACCTTAGAAACAACAACAACAACAACAACAACAACAATAATAATAGCAAAATAAGTCAATCATTTTTCTGAAGCTGTGTGAAAGAATAATTACATATAATTTATAGTGAGGAAAATAAGAAGTTTTTTTTTTCAAACTAGGGCCCAGCCTGGGCTAGAACTCACTCTGTAGTCCCAGGCAGGCCTTGAACTCATAGTAATCCACCTACCTTTGCCTCTGATTGCTAAGATTAAAGATGTGCCCCACCACACCTGGTAGAAATTGTGTTCTTTATTTCTTGGCATTGAATCATGGTTTTACCATTTTCTGGTTATATTAATTTAGGCCATCTAGTTCTTTTTGGACTCATTTTCCTTGCACATTAAGTTGTGATTGTGGTTATTTATCTTAAAGAGCTGTGTGCAAAGTGATACAAATGCAAATGACTTAATATAACAACCAGAAAATGACTATCCTTGTATCTGAGATTCATCATTCTAAAACACAACTTCTGTTTGTTTTTTTGTTTGGTCCAGAAAAATACAAAACCAATTTTAATACTTAGGTCTATACCTGACCAATCAGTTTTTGCATCTAGGTTTGAGCTCTGGGTAGAGACACCTCCCACTCAAGGAGAGGGGGTCGATGGAGCTTGCCTGAACTGTCACACCCCCACCCCAGCCTAATGTCTGGGGTAAGGGAAGGCTCCAGATTTTTCCCACATGAATCTTTTTCCTCATGATAGGAGCCCTCTGTTATTTTTACTTTTCCTGCTTGTTTAGTTGAACAGCATAGATTACGTTAAACCTTCTCCCACATGTTCTCTTCTCACTGGTGGCTGGAGATCTCTTTAACTTCCCATTATCTTTTGAATAAAGTCTCCCACTATACCTTATCCTCTGATGGTCTATAATTTTAATTCCTTAACTTTATAGACAAGAACTCGGGTACTCCTTAAGTTCTAAGGTGCATTGGAATTTGCTGGGTATTATCTAAATTCTAATCCCCAGCTCTCCCCTGCTACATTTCCATATCTATAGCTTACCTTGGGCAAGTTATTTAATTTCTCTTACTCTCAATTTTCATGATTAAAAAACAGGGTGATAAAACCTGCCTTTTAGGCTGTGGTGTGCATTAAAACAACTAGTAAATGCTAAACATGGATATGCTAAACATGGAGAGTAGTTCCCAGCTCCAACTAGCTGTTTTTAGTTTGGCAAGGCATATATGGGTAACTAACTCCTCTTTTTTTTTTAAAAAAAAAAGTTATTCATTTGAGATAGAGAGTGAGAGAGAAAAGAGGCCACTGCAAACAAACTCCCGATTCCGAACCACTTTGTGCATCTGGTTTTATGTGGGGAATTGAACCTAAACCAAAGTCCTTAGACTTTGTAGGTAAGCACCTTAGCCACTGAATCATTTCTCCTGCTCAGCTCCTCCTTTTAAAAAATTTTTTTTTAAATTTTACTTATTTATTTATTTGCAAGCAGAGGCAGAGAAAAGATAGACAGATGGAGAGAGAGAGAGAGGGGGGGGGGGATGGGAGTCCAAGGTCTTCTAGCCACCTCAGATGAACTACAGGGAACTCCAGATGAATGTACCACTTTGGACATCTCGCTTTTACATGGATACTGGGGAATTGAACCTGGGTAGCTAGGCTTTGCAGGCAAGTGCCTTAACTGCAGAAACATCTTTTCAACTCCTCCTCCTTTTATTATTTTATTTTTTTAAAGTTTAGAGAGACTATTAGTTTCTTCTTTTCCTTCCTTCCTTCCTTCCTTCCTTCCTTCCTTCTTTCCTTCCTTCCTTGTCTTTCTTTTCTTTCTTTCCTTCATTCTTTCTCTCTCTCTCTCTTTCTTTCTTTTGATGTAGGTTATCACTGTAGCCCACACTGACTTTGAACTCACTCTGTAATCCCAGGCTAACGTGAACTCACAGTGATCCTCCTTTCTGCCTGTTGGGATCAAAGGCATGCACCACCACAACTGGCTTAATTTTTGTTTTGAAAGTCAAGTAAATCAATATATTCAACAAAGAGAATTTATGAGTTGTCACACATGCAGAGTCTTCTTTCTCCACTGGCTTAGCTCTGTAGTTTTCTTATGTGACATTTGTAGGTGATACACCACAGCCCTTTGTATGGCCCACGGGTCAGGACCAGACTTTGTAGTGGTAATGACAACAGAGGCCCAGTAACCATTTCCCACAACCACATTCTCATGGCTTTGACAGAAGCCAGCTCTGGACAGGCTGTGTACTGAATGCTAGAGTAGGACCTTAGTGTGGTGGTCCCCTTTGGAAGGGACACTATACTTATAGACAAGTGCTTAGTATTTTTAAAATACTAATCCACAGGCAAGAGTTCCCTGGGATTCTGAGTCCTTCTGATGCCACACTCTTGGTCTTCTCACCATCTAAGAGGAGAGAAACTCAGATTTCACACACACAACTTGACAAATGTCTAATTGCCTTCTGTGGTAGCCTGAATACCCCAAGTGGAATCTCTTAAGAAAGCAGCTTCATCCTCTCTTCCTACTTTGGACAATTCTGTACAGAGGATGCCAGTCTTCTCGATCATGTTTGAAATTACATAAAAAGTAGAATTAAGTATAAAAGAAAACAAATAATTTCATTGATTACCATATAGTTAAGTACTATAATTTGGTTTGCAAATTTGGATGAATTGCATTTCTTATCAAATAGTGATTTTTTAAATTAATTAATTAATGTTTGTGTGTGTGTGTGTGCACATGCTCAAGTGCAAGAGAGAGAGAGAGAGAGAGAGAGAGAGAGAGAGAGATTCTAGGGTCTTACCACTGCAAATGAACTCCAGATGCATGTGCCACTTTGTACATCTGGCTTTAAGTGAGTACATGGGTATTGGGGAATCTAACCCAAACTATCAGGTTTTGCAAGGAAGCAACTTTAACTGCTGAACCATCTCCCCAGCCCTTTCCCTAGGAATAAATTTTATTGAGTAAAGCAATGATGTGATCGTTCTTATAGTGGGTGAATACCAAGGGATTACCTGTTACTCTTATTAGTATCAGAACCCATTGGAATGTAAACTAACATTTGTTTGGTGATGTCAATAAAACATACACCCTTCAAACTTTACATGTATTTTCTCATCTAGGCATCATGATAATTTGGGGAAGGAGGAAATAGTAAGTATCCTCACTCTGTAATCAGAAAGTTGAGGCACAGTACTGAGTACCTTTCTCAAGGTTAAAAGGGTTACATGGTATTAGACCACATAATCATCACTGTGATGGTTAGGTTTTGTTGTCAACTTGATTTTTCAAGTAATCTTAGGTGGGTCTCTGAGAATGTTTATAGGAAGGCAGTCCTTCAGCAAGGGGCAAGATGTAAAGAAGCTCAAAGGAGCTACAAGTAAACATCCATTCCTGTGTGGGTAGTACAGGAAGGAAATTCCAGAGACTCAGGAAGCCAGTAAGTCTGGGATAGAATGCAAGACCCCACCCTAAGACTATACAAAGGGGAAGAAATTCTCTCCTTGCCCCCCTGCCTGTTGTGCTGTTTTGTGTGTGTGGTGTAGGTGATGGGTTTTTCTCTCTGTTAGGACCTGCGAAAGAGGGCCAGCCTCTTTTACTGTTACAGAACTTCCCCTCAATTAGTAGTTTCAATAAATACTTTCCTCCCCCAAGTTGTGCCTGGTTTGAAGATTCATCCCAGCAGTATGTGGCTGACTATGACAGATTTGGTACCAGGAGTGGGTTGATTCACTGAGATGAACCTAACCATGTGGATTTTGATCTTCTGGAACTTGTGTGCTGGAGGAATGGACATGGACTTAGTACTTGCAACTGAAGATGCCTTCCAGCGCAGTAAGCCAAGTTTTATAGACTATTCTGGTGAGAATTTGGAAATGCTCAGTGGAGAGAGAATTGCATTTGGAGGCTTAGCTTATGAACTTTCTATGGGGAAGGAGAGACTGCAGAAAACCTTAATAGAAGTGTGTGCCTGGGCCAAGGGGTGAATGTGTCCTACTGCCCATGCCCAGAGAGCTTGACCAAGGTTAAATTTAAGTAATGGATTGTGTGCTTGTCTATGGATATGGGACTGAGAATTTAAGATTTGAAGTTAGAAAAACCTCAAAGCAAATTTAACTTATTGGCAGAGACTGGCTTTTGATTATGGCCCAACTGCTTTACATTGAAACAATGGAGAGATGCCTGAGGTGTTTCCACCCAGGAAGGACAGAAAGATGGACTGTGTAAACTCTTTGGAAAGGAAATTGCTGAAAGAAAGGAATCTGCTCTTCAAAGTCACATCTATTTTGTCCCTGAATTAACAACATGGCTGTGTCCTGCATACCTGGTATTGCTTTGGGAAGCATGAGAAATGCATGCGTGGAGTGGGTCGTGAAGTGCACATGGTTCCAGGAGCTGCTGCTGAGATGCAGTATTTAGAACAGGGTGTGAAGTCGCTGATTGGCAAGTGAAGCCATTGGAAGGTGGACCGTGGTTTGCAATGGAGACCTGAATATGTTTTGGACATACCAGGACTTTGCAAAGGCTACCATGGAGTGCTCTTGGCTTGGGATGAAAGTTTCCCCAGGTGCTCAGCCAAGCTGGAGGGACAAAATTGGAAAAATCTGGAGACTGTCAGTCAGTGGTTGTGGAATGGAACTTGAACTGCAGATATGGATGTTTGCTGATGTCTGTTGAGTTTGCCTTGGCCCAGTCTTTCCTTGTATGCCTCATTGAAGTTGGAAATGTTTACTCTGTAAATGTAACTTGTTTTGATTTTACAGAACTCTAAGTTAAGGGGCCTTGCCTTGTGTTGGGGAAGATTATGCATTTCCAGTTGTACGTGAGATAGTTATATCATGTTAGGTGGAATTATGATATTGTTACTGTCTTCATTTAGGATGTAATCATGATGTAAGGATATATGGTTTGATGTCAAGTTGACAAGGGGTAGACTGTTAAGTTTTGTTGTCAACTTGATCTTTCAAGTAATCTTGGGTGGGTCTCTGAGGATGTTTATAGGAAGGCAGCCTCTCAGCAAGGGGCAATATGTAAAGAAGCTCAAAGGAGCTAGAAGTAAATATCCTTTCCTGCATGGGCAGTGCAGGAAGGAAATTCCAGAGACTCAGGAAGCCCTTAGGTCTGGAATAGAATTGCAAGACCCCACCCTAAGATTATATAAAGGGGAAGAAATTCTCTCCTTGCCCCCCCCCCGCCTGTTTGCTGTTCTGTGTGTATGGTATTGGTGGTGGGTTTCTCTCTCTGCTTGGACCTGTGAAAGAGGGCCAGCCTCTTTCGCTGTTACAGAACTTTTCCTTAATTGGTAGTTTCAATAAATATTTTCCTCCCCCAAATTGTGCCTGGTTTGAGGATTCATCCCAGTGCCGTGTGGCTGACTATGACAATCACCAAACCACATTGCCTCTTTGTGGGAGACTCACCACCAATCACTTCCCTGTCCTCAGGTCTCTGAAGCATGGACCATGGGATCTTTTTGAGGGTCTTTCTGTGAGTGGCCAAGAAGAAATATTCATTTTACTATTTGTTAAGTTGTTCAATTATGGAATTTTCAATGTACAGATCATTAGAAATATAGCCAATAAATTATTTTTAAATATATATATATATATATATATATATATATATATATAATTTATTTTCACGAAAAGAGAGAGGAAAAAGAGAGAGAGAGAATGAAAATGGCTGAACCAGGGCCTGTAGCCACTGCAAACAAACTCCAGATGCATGGGGACTGGGACTCAAACTCGGGTGGTTAGGCTTTTCAGGCAAGTGTCTCAACTGCTAAGCTATCTCTCCAACCACCAATAGATTCTTTAGTTCTCCGTTTCCCAGACACTCCTCAAAATGCACTGCCCCTCATCTTGCTTTTCTTGAGGGAGTCCAGGCCTTTACCAAGCCCTCATCCTCAGAGTCTCTCCAGGAAATATCTTCATTCCCCTCATAATTTTCCTGAGGTTGTTTACTATTGCAGTTCCTTCACATTGCTGGGACAAAGCACCTGAATGAAAGCAGCTGATGGGAGGAAACTTTTTATTTTGTCTTATAGTCTTAAGGGGGAAAGCCATTGATGGCAGGAGTATAGCATGGCATGAGCAGAGGCTAAATAGCATCTCTGACACAACAGGTGACTGACAGTAGCAGAAGAGTGAGCCAAGCTGTGGCAAAGGGAATCTGGCTATAATACCCTTAAGTCCACTCCCAAAGCATAACTTCTCCAGCAAAGTTCCACCTCCAGCAAAGTTCCCCAATTACCATCAGTGGGGAAACAAGCATTCTGAACACTTGAGTTTATGGGGGACATCTGAGTCAAACTACCCTATTTGCCATCTTTGTCAACTCTTTGGCTTAGAAAACCTTTCCACACCTAGGTAGAAGTCTGGTACATTTGATTCAGTGCTATTGGGTCCAAGGCATGACCATACAAGTCTGTAACTGTCACCTTGTTCTTTTTGGATGTTCACTCTGGGGAAAGTAAACTGGACATCAAATCGGCAGGAATCGGTGCTCTGGGTGACACTCAGAAGAGTTCCTTAGCTAATAGCCTGTATTACCTGCCAGCCATGGGAATGAGTCATCTTCATGTCTAGCCTAACAGACTTCTGTTGATCCAGCTACATCCAGTATCTGACGACAACCCTGTGAGAAAGACCAGTTCCATAATCAGTGAGACGCAGAGCAGAAGTCAACAGTGTGGCTCATTCTTCTTTCTGCAGTTCTTGGTGACAACTGCAAGACCCAGAACTTGTCAAATAAGGGACTGTTGAGTGCCCAGTGCTAAATGAGACATATCTTTCATGTTCTTTAAGGCTCAGGGAACAATAGGGAAGAGGGTTGGAAAGAATGTGAGATGCAGAGGATGGAGGGGAGTGGTGGCTGTTGTATTCATGACCTCACAGCGACCATCATTACCTGCACAAGACTTGCACAGTGTTGGTCCCATCAACATTTCACCATGGATGGAGGAAGAGGGCAAAGTAAAAGATGTCAGAGTAGAAGAGGAATTGGTTGAAAAGAAGGAGTTCATTGGAAAGAGATAGGGGAGGGGGGCACAACAAGGTAATAGGAGGTGATGGTGATCAAAATACATTACATACATGTATGAAAATTGTCAATTAAAAATGTGGCTTCTTTATATTATTCTTTTGCATTTCTCTCTCTCTCTCTCTCTCTCTCTCTCTCTGTATTTGCATCTGTGTCTGTGTGTACAGATGTGCATGCACTTTTGTGTGGATGTTAGAGGACAACCTCAGGTGTGATGCTGAGGAAAGCTGTCCACCTCTTTTTTGATAGGGTTTCTCACTGGCCTGGAGCTCACAGTCAGCAAGCTCCAGGGGTCCTTCTGTCTTCTCAAAACTGGGATTATAGACTATCTGGGGATCAAACTCAGGTCTCTAGAGTTGCAAGGAAAGAATTTCCTCCTCTGAGATTTCTCCCTACCCCTAAGTGTGGCTGCTTGTTAAAAAATTAATGTTCGGCAGATTATTAAAATATGCACACATCTCTCAAGTTCAGGGCTCATTTTTTCTGCTCAGGTTGTGGGGAAGTCCTAAATAAGAGCTCTCTTGTTTCACTTGTGTTTACATTTTTATTTGCATGTGTGTGTGTGTGTGTGTGTGTGTGTGTGTGTGTGTGTGTGTGTGTGTGTGTTGGGGTT
>PVHP010048037.1:0-12670 GCA_004024765.1 Zapus hudsonius | reverse complement strand
ATATAAACAGACGAGACTTTATAACCAGTTTTCTTTTTAGTTTATAATTATTGCATAGAAACTAAAATAAAGCAAGACTATTTTGTGTGCTTGGTGTGGTGCCTATAATTCCAGCTACTTGGGATGCCAACGCATGAGTAGGAAAAAATAAAATTTCAGTGCAGCCTGAGCAGCTTAGAATGATCCTCTGTCAAATCATAGTAAGAAAGAGCTGGAGGTAGCTCAGGGGCTTCATTCCTGCCCCATAAGTAGTTGCATAACTTTCATTCTCAGTATGAGAAGAATGAGTTATGACCTTTATTTGTGACTAATTAGTTTATGAATTTACATATGCATTTTTTTCAGTTTTAGCCTGTCTAGGAATGGAGTATGGATGAAAAATATATACTTAAAAATAATATTTGTACATGTAACACTAGTCACTGTGCTATGCTCTAATTTATATTTACTTATTATTTATTTGCAGAATTTGGGACTGAATTCAGATCTTTGTGTATACCAGTCAGGCACTTTACCCTTGTCAATGGAAACCTTTTTCTTGGGGTGACACAAGCACACATCTTCTCCCCAGATAGGGCGCAGGTGATGGACCAAAGAATGATAACACCAAAACCAGGTTGGTGGACCAATGAGTTAATAAGGGTGTCTTACAGAGCAGGGCGAGGAGTTGCTTCCAGAAGCAATAGAAGACTTAAATTCACATCATAGTCCAGCCTGGCCTTGATCTCATCATGATCTTTCTACCTCTAACCTTAAGTGCTGGGAACAAAGTTGTAAAAAAATTGTTAATAATAAAAGATATAACATAAAAGATATAATAAAATATATATATATATAAATATATAAAAATAGATATAATATAAAAAATATATAATAAAAGAATTCGGGATAACAACTCATGGTTTGCCCATTAAACAATGTAACTCATTATGGACAATAAAGTTATATTAAAAAAAGATATAACTCAGCTTTATATAATATTTACAGAAAATTTTAACAGCTTCAGTCACAGAAACCATACCTTATAAAATCAAATATCCTCTTACAATTTATATTCTAACTATAAAGCCTAGGAAAAGCCTAAAATAATTTTATTTAAAGGTAATTTGAATAAAATACATATAATGCATGTATGTGTGTGTGCCCATAGAAAGCAAAAAACACACAAATAAATAGTAAATTCAATTAGTCTAAAAAATCCCAATGTTTTTATTTAAAGAACTAATAACTAATAAAAATCATTGAAAAATTGCTTCACATTAAGTAAATGAACTTAAATGAAATAACTTAATGTGCATTTTATAGAGTTCATTTACTTTACATTATTGTGCAACTTTTGTGACAGTGAAAGGATAATTCTAATTATGTTTAATTATAAAATCCATTTTAACCATTTTAAAGTTTTTTGGATATCATATTAAATGGTTAAGCAAATTAAAGTTCACTAATTTAATTTGCCTATGAAATAAGCTTACTAAATTAAACCATAACTAACATAATTCAATTAAAAATGGAACAGGTTATGAGTTTTGATATAATAAACTTAATTAAAGTTCATGTAATAAAAAGCTCCATCAACATAATATTGAATTTATTACAAAAACTTGTCAAGCAGTGTTTGATATCCTGCTATTGTATGGTACAACCTTTTTATTTTTACTTGTAATAGTCTTTCAAATGAAAACCTTGATCTTGGACTTCAAAAAGACTCTTAGGATAGGTCTAATTGATGTTTATTACTAAGTTTAAATTTCTTTCCTCTCAGAGATATTACAATTTTATTAGTACACTTCAGAGGATGAGACATTTAAAAGTAATTTAGAGCAGTTAACTATGGTCTTTGTTATTTACAAAATGAAAATATATACATATATTCTGAAAGAATGAATATATAACTTAAAGGCTTACATAACTATTCCCTACAATTATCTATACCCCTGCTTCTCCCTATTTGGAAATTATGGGATATTTTTAAATAGACACAATTAATTAAGGCTTAACAGAAATAATTATAGAAAATTGAGAACATTGATCAGGTGTTTCCATCACCCTCTTGAAAACGAGAAAAAAATGCATCCAGAATAAAAAATTTGTTAACATCTTACTCATCCCAGTTCTCTTTTCCCATTATGGAATGCTTGTTTATTCAACTACAACCTTTCCCTAAAGAAAAGCTCATTAATTATACCTCCTTTTCTGACTCACAGAGGAGACTATTAAATAAATTAGACAAGGGGAGCCACATAAACTCAAAGAATACACTTGGCAATTTACTTTACAATTATAACCACTCATGTGTACGTAAAACAAAATGACTTTGTATATTATATACAAGTATACACTTATAATCTATCAGGCCCTATTGTGACAAAAAGCATCTATCTCATGCAAATAATAGCATTGAGGATCAGTATTCCTCTGGCACATTGAGAGTGAGCACTAGGCACTTATTGTCACTCTGTTTCATTAGAGCTACATCCATTGATGTCAATCTAATTACTAATTTCTAAATTTAAAAAATTAAAGCATTAATTTTTAAAATTCACTTATTCAAGTTTGTTGAGAAAGAAGTTATAAAGCATTACTCCCCCAGACCATGCAGAGTTAAATTCACATTGTTACTATCAAAAAGAAACATGCATCATTATATGATTGCAGGAATTGCAAGTAGAACCACACATTTTACTGTTTATGTGAATATTTTTACTTTTTCTGAAAATCTAGAGCAATTTTGTATTAAGTAGTCTGCACTTTATGAGTAACACTAAAAAATCTATACGTTAGAATACCACTTGTATCAAATAAAATTTTATTTCCTCCCTTTAGGTATTTTTCTGGTATTCAAAAAGGAGTCATACTTTTGACAAAAAGTAGAAAAAATATATGGCCAAACCTAAAGAAAACATTTCAAATTCTTAATCTCTAAAGATGTATATTTTGAAATTTTGTTTTCCAACTACTAATTAAAATGATTTTGACAAGTAGTGTATCAATTAAGCAGCAAGCTTTTTAAATATTTTAGAATAGAAATCTGTGACTGATGTACAAATTGAGCACAATAAAATTGTGTCCTAATACTTGTGAATATTGTCACTAGAATTAACATGCTTGTTTTAAATTTACACTCTCTGAAACATAATGTCAGGATTTGCCTGCAAAGCCTGCCTGCCCGGCTTTGATTCCCTAGTACCTATGTAAAGCCAATGGCAAGAAACTGGAGAACCTATACTATCTCTCAAATAAATAAATAAATAAATAAATAAATAAATAAATAAATAAATAAATAAATAAAATTTTAAAACCTGAAAAAAAAGATATTGTAAATGTATGCTTGAAACATGTATAATTTGAATTTCAGAAAAGGGACAATATTTTCAGGCAAAGTGAATAGTTATGATTCTGCACTGCAAGACAGGGTTGTGCTTTAAATAACTCCACTGAACCAGTCAACACACTAGATACATTTTCAGTCTAAAAAGGACTATTATGTATGTGTGTATGTATGTATGTATGTATGTATGGATGGATGGATGTATGGATGGATGGATGGATGTGACAGAAAAAGAGGGAGAAAGAGAATGGTCATCCAGAGCATCCCACCACTGCATATGAATTCCAGATCCATGAAACACTTTGTGCATCTGGCTTCATGTGGGCACTGGGGAATCAAACCTGTACCTGCAGGTTTGCAAGAAATCACCTTTAACCACTGTGCCATTTCTACAGCCCACAGACTGTTATTTCATAAGCTGTTGTACTCAACAGCTGGCAGGTAAACCACATGTGAAAGTAATTATTTATAAACACTGCATTTACTTGATGGAAAAATCTTTGGTATTTATTTGCTAAAATATATTCCTAGTCTACTTTTGCAGTCTTCTATTTAAATATAAATATTATACACACACACATATATATATTTATTTTATGTTATACTAGATAATCATGATATATGTATTACATAAGCCTGATAATAAAGTTTTAAAATACAGTGATAGATAATGAACTTTGAAGAAGCACGAAAAGAAATGCAAACAAAAATGAAACTGAAGATGTAGAAATTCTAGATGTGAATAAGACCATAGATATCCCAATAGAGAAGTGTCGCCAATGTTAGCACAATGATAAGCAATTATCATGATAAATATATTATCTACTTCAGCAATATTCATGATTGATAAATTTTGGTTTTTATATGCAAATTTTCTCTGAGATCTATTTATATATAATGTGATATTATAGAAGCTCATACAATTGTAAAATTCTGCAAAACAAAGTTATAATGGTTTCCCAAGTAGCTGATTATTGAATCCATGAACATAATATTTGAAAATGTCAACAGTATTAATAAGAATTTTAAGCGCAATTTAGACAGCATTTGTTATGCCAAGAATAGTTTTTTGATGATATGTAATTATCCTTAAAAGCAGAGACTTTTGAGAAGTAATGCCAGTGTTATTTGCTTTTGCAATTCCTGATTTCCTCATTTTGGCTACAATAGTTTCTTGAGTATGCACTTTTAAATTAAATTACAAAGTTGATAATATATAAGCATAATTTCCTGATATATCTACAGGTATCATTACATGCCTTTTTGGGTAATATAACAGCTATTAATATAAAGTAGTGCATGTAATTTAATGTAAAATATTCAGATAATAAAGTAAGACATGGGTATTAGTATTGTCTCATCTCTTAATAACTACCCTAATTATCTATCTTTATTATATCAACATAACCTGATTATATAAAAAGTAAATATGCAAACAGTGGACTTTGGCTTTATGGGTCTTTGATTAATTTTGCTAAGCACTAATTTGAAGAAGAAAATGTCATGCACCAAAGAGCTAACAATGTGAAGAAAATGAGAAACTCCTACTGACTGAAGACCTAATGAGAAATTATCTTGTAATCATTATGAATCATCTTGTAATGACTCCTCAGGGTGTTGTGCTAAGTGAATGAGATTCAAGAGTACAAGAACTATATGATCTGTTTTATAAGTTGCATTGGATTCTCCATAGAGAGTTCATCAACAGGGTAGATGGAGTATTAGGCAGATATATGTTTGATAGGTAGATGATTCTTTGCACAATGAAAGATAAGAAGACAGTAAGATATCTGCAAGCTGAGGAATTGGAATCTAGTCTCATGAATCGTTCCAAGTGAAAATATCTCAGAAACAAGAAAACTGATGGGATAAATATCTGTCTGAGGCAACAAGACCCCGGTGACACTGTAAGAGTCCTTCCGCTCAAAAGTGACAGAAGAGGAGCATTGATTTCAGGCATGGCAAAGACAGTGAGCGGCCACTCCTTTTCCAGGCACTTTTGATCCAGCTGGATGTCTTGCACTTGGAATGGCCTCAACCATAATTAACAACAGATCTTTTCCCTTCAGTCCAATGATTTGCACACCAGTCTCCAGTAGAATTAGCCCTATCAATACATGGAAAATAGGATGTCACAGATACCTATCTAGGTAGCTGTTAATCTAGCTAAATTAATCAATAAAATTAACCTTGTAGAAATCAAAAATCTTAAAACTCTTAAAAAGAGTGAATAAGGCTGATTTATTATAGGGATTGGAGAAAGATTAGGAATATGGATATTGGACAAAAAAGTCTATTTTTTAATTATTTGATAAATTTTAGAGGCCTAGTATTTAACATGGAGACTAGAATTTGTTAGTATGACTGCATTGACACATCGTATGATTGGCATTTGTTAAGAAAATGGATCTTACCCATTATTCCACTCAAATAAGTGAGACCTAGGTGAAATTATAGGCTTGTTCATGAGACTGCTTGTGTTGCTTCATAATGCATACGTAAATAAAAACAACATATTATATATCAAAAATATGAACAATCTTATTGTTAATATTCTATAAAGTGGACAATGTTCAGCTCTACTGCAGATGTAATTTAACTTAGCATGACAAGCACATGGATGTTCTATAATTCCTTATTATATGTTGTTTTATTTTCTAAGAGTTTAGTTTTATATAATTCTGTTTAACTAATTTGTGTAATATAAAAATGATTGTATTATGGAGCAACATCGGATACAGAACTGCATCTTTTAAAATCAGTCTTTCAAATATTTGAGGCTGCTATAATAATTTTACCAATAAAAATCATTGATATATTCCTTTATAGTAATTCTTTATTTTGTAGGAAACATCTATTTTTGGTTTTCATCACAATCGAGATGAATTAGAAAGACAAGTATAAAGTTACTTAAATGCCATGTTATATTTTGTAGTGATAGTCTGTTGTGATTTGTAGAGGTACATGACAATATATGCCAGTGGAAAATTCATGTATTTTCAGCAACTCATTTATGGTAAGAGTTAATACATTATTGTAAAAATGAATCTAGTTTTTACACAATGAGATATCACTCACACACATGAATTCATTTTATAGTTAGAAAAAAAGAGTTAAGAATAACAATATGAGTGTTTCATCATATTACAATACCTATTAGTTTTTGATCTACTTGTTATAAGCCTATTGTTTATATATTAAAAGGATTCAAGTGTAAGCTGTTTTAAGATTGTTGACTTTTGGATTTGTTTGCATTCTCAACATGATAGTTATCCTCTTAACCTTCACCTTCAATATTTTTTTTCTAATTACAAAAGGCATCTAGTTTTCTAAACTTTGTGTTTACCTAAGATATACCTCCAAAGAAGAACTCAAAAAACTAACCAACTTGAAAGCAAACAAGCTAAACAATAAATGAGCTAAGGAAATAAATTTATGGTTCTCAGAACATGTGTTACAAAAGGGCAGTAAATATATGAACAATTATTTAACTTTACTATCCATCAGAGAAATTCTTAGTATCCTGAGGGTAAAATGTCCCTGATAGCCTCATGCATTTTTTATTAAACCTCATCTTTGTTTCCAAGCTAGAGGAATGTCTGTGAGGTGGAGCCTTGCTGAAGGATGTGTGTGATTGGTGTACTGCTTTTGATTTTATAATTAAAAGTGCCCTTGCCAGTGTTAGCTCACACTTTTGTACTACTTCTGGGTTATCATGTGAGAATGAGAGTCAGCTTTCAACTCAATACACGCTTTCCCTGCCATCATGAAACAGTAAGCTGAAATAAACACTTGCCTTCCAGAAGTTTCTTTTGGTAGGGTGTTTTGTCCCACCCACCAGCCAGTACCTGGTACAATACACAAGTTAAAATTACCTTGACATTTCATCCCTTCATCCCTCAACGAAAATGATAATCATCAAGGAAACAGCAAATGCTATCAAGGAAGTGCACAAAAGGGAACCTTTTCACACTGCTGGTGGGAATGCCAAATAGTCAACTCAGTATAGAAATAAAAAGACAATTTTTTCAAAAATAAATAAATAAAACTAAAAAATAAAAATGGATCTGTCATATGACCTAGTTATGCCATTCCTGGTTATTTACTCCAAGAATCCAAATCAACATACAACAGCAATTTGCACATCCATGTTTATTGCTACACCATTCACAAGAGCTGAGTTTTAAGAACATCCTAGGTATTGAAAATGGAGGAATTAATAAACACAAATTGGTTCACATATACAATTATGTTTTTTAAGCCATAAGTAAGAGCAGAGTTAAAATAGTGAAAAAGGGCTGGAGAGATGGCTCAGCGGTTAAGGCATTTGCCTCCAGTGCCTAAGGACCTGGGTTCAATTCCCCAGGACCCACATAAGCCAGGCCCACAAGGTGGTGGCCCTGATGTTCTCTCTCTCTCTCTCTCTCTCTCTCTCTCTCTCTCTCTCTCTCTTTCTCTGATTTAAAAAATGAATAAATAAAATATTTTTAAAAATAGTGAACAATTTAGCTCATTTATGTTTCACATATTGTATACAGATTCATAAAATCCTATAAGTATATATGACCTCTAAGTAAAAGTGAGACTTTGTAAGGTAACCGAAGAGACTAGTAGGGGGCAACCAATGAAATACTGTGGATGGTTGGAAGTTAGAGGGGAAGAAAAATGTTCAATATGCAGTATGTACTTGAATGGAAGTGTGACATTTCTATGTACAAAGAAAAGACAGTGAAAATTGTAGATAAAAAGATGAAATGCCAGAGAAACCAGGAAGATACCACTGGGCAGGTTGCATATGTGGGTGTGCTTGAGTGTAGCTGGTCATTCTCTCTACATTAAAGGTATATTTGATATTAGTGATATACTAATTACACATCAAATATTTTTTTCAATGTGGCTCTTAACTCAGAATTTTCAAATAAAACAGTAAATGGTGAAAAGAAAGAGACAAAAAATAATACATCTCACACAGTTTTCTTTGTAAAATACGAAAAGGAAAACCTCTAAGGTTAAAATTCCACTTTTAATAACTGAACATTCTCTCCAGCCTTGGAGTACATTTCTAAAAAAATATTGTTATAATTCCTATTGTCATTTATATTTAAGTTATTTACTAATATGTAAATGGACGTTTGGAATTTTATTTTTTAGAATTTATCTAGATGTCTGATTACTACACTATCATTTCATTATGTATTAATGACTCATGTGGATCTCATTTCTGAGGTACATTTGCACAAGCAATTTTATTATTTTTCATTTCTTATCAAAATACAGTAAGAAAGTGTTTGAAAATCAAATTTATGACTTTCCTTTCTCTCATATTATTCTCTGAAATGTGTAAGACACAGAAAATAAGAATTTAACTTAGGATATATCTATAATGTGACTGAATAACGTAATTGAATTTATGAGTCCAATTTGTAAACGTAAAAGGAGACCAAGTTAATAAATTGTGGAACATGTCTTTAAAAATATACAGTTTTATTTTGGAGTAAATTATCTCAGCCAAAAATATTTGAAAATTATAATTAAGTTATTTGTCATTTTAACATTTTCCTTAACATAATTTATATTGTTTGGCTTGTAGTAAACCAAATTTACAAAAGGAAAATTACTGCATTAGCTAGGTATAAGTAGTTTTGAAATACCATTAGTTAATCTCAGAAAGCATAAAACCATACAAAAGGAATCAAAGTAAGTAAATAACAGACTTTCATAAGGCTAGGTCAGAAGTAGAGAAAAATAGTTCTAACTTTAGCTCATAGTAATTTTTAGCATCTAGTTTATAAATTTAGTATATAATACAAAGTAGGTGAAAATAATGTTTAATTGTGAAGTATGTGTATTATGCCTTATAATGCTTCAACTTCTCATAGAAATCTTATTTCATTGCTTTTTTTAACAACAAATATGAATACCAAACGTTTTGTCACACAAATGAATGTCATCTTTAGGGTCTCAGCAGTTCTGACCTGAATATCATGACTGTGACAAGGCTCAAGAATCAAAATACTTCAATTAACAAAGTGAAGTCATTGCTTCTTTGTGCACATGCTTATTCCTCAGTCAGAGAGGCCAGTATTTACTGGGTAGAATTTACTGTGAAGTTCTCTGGTAAGTCTCTTCTTTCATCTTCCGAGTTTCTTCCTCAACAGGCTCAACCTTTGTTTCTATATTTCACTGACAAATAAAGTATTACATAATAAAAAGGGATCTGTTTTAAAAAGTGTTTTTAGCTGGGTGTGGCGGTGCACGCCTTTAGTCCAAGCATTCCGGAGGTAGAGGTGGGAGAATTGCTGAGTTCAAGGCCAGCCTGAGACTACATAGCAAATTCCAGGTCAGCCTGGGCTAGAGCAAAACCCTACCTCAAAAAAATAAAATAAATAATTAAATATAATAACAAGAAAAAAAATATTTTGCTATATTATACTTATTGTTTAAGGAAAAATGGATTCTGCTATACTAACATGTTTCTAGATCAGTGTTGTACTGTCCCTGAAAATTAGTTTTATTTAAATATCCTTTTTTGAATATTTTATTTATTTATTTGAGAGAGAGAGAATGGGCACAACAGGACCTCCAGCCACTGTAAATGAACCACAGAAGCACGTGGTTCTAAAGAAAGCTTGTAAGATAAAATTCATCAGACACCTGAACAATAGAAAAAAAACAAATAATATTCAACTTTCACAAAATATGCATCCATATTGCATTCATTTAAAGAATGTAAAAAGGCCTTGGGTAAGACTAAAAGACATTATGCTATATTATTACATTATGCCATACATTATATTTTGTATGATCTAAGTCCTTACAACATCAGTATTCAGTTTGTGTAGAGTATTAGAATTTTCAGTCAAACTTATTGCCAAACTTGTAATATATAAAGAGTGAAATAATGTGAAATATCAGCATAGTAAAAAAAAAGAAAAAAATGATGGGACTTTCATCAAAATGAAACTCAAATTTCAAAAGTCCCCTTGGTTTCATGTAGTGATAATCAGTTTCATTTAACAATTCAAAACTATTCAGGTATAATGTAAGTTATGTCTAATAATAACAAAAATAGTGACTGGTTCAAAACTAGACAAAAATTAGTCAACAATGAAAACCAATCAGTTTCTGACAGCAGGAGTATGAAATGTGAGTAACAAGACAAGCTTGCTTTATATTCATTGTTTTATATATAACTACAACATGGTAGTTTTTAGTTTGTAAAGAAAAATAATTTTCAAGAACAAACAATTTTTATTCAAATCAGAGTAAGTATTTAGAAATTAGCTTTTGGAACAATAATAAATTACTCTATCAATTTTAATGAGGTTGCTTTCTCTTCAACATCACAAATAAAAAGAATTATAAAATTTTAAACAGAAAACCTAATTTGTTTGCAAACAAATCAATCCTTCTTCAAAAGCTGTGGAAGTGGCTTAGCAATGAGAGTTTCTTGCTTGCAAAGGTTGCGGGCCTGGAGTCGTTTCCCTATCTGCCTATGCAAAGTCAGACAACCACCTGTTTGCAGCAGGGTGACCCTGGCATTCCCAAACTACAAACACAAACATGCATACAAACAGACACATACATACTTATGCACATATGATAAATAAATAGGTGTAAAAGTACTAGATATTTAGCAATTTGTCCCATGTAGTTTTCATAAGAAATGGAAATTGTTGGATATATATATTCATATATGAGATGCTACTCAATCTTATAAAGAAGGAAATCTAAGCAGTCAAAATGCCTTGGGTAAGACTAAAAGACATTATGCTAAGAAGAATAAGCCACCTCACTCATATTAAATACAAAAAAATCAAAGCAAGAAAAATGTCATAATATAATACTGAAGTACAATGATAATAACCAAACTGTAAAAGTCATGAGAAAAAATCTATAATTAAATTACATATTTTGACTGCTAACATGAACTCAATATGTGACCATCTTTTATCAAAAAGTTCTCAAAAGAGGGGTGGGCAAGTTGCTCAGTGGTTAAAAGCACTTGCTTGCAAGCCTGACTGCCCTGCTCTGATTCCCCAGAACCCATGTAGAAGTAAAAGCCAGATGCTCAGAGTGGAGTTCATTGGCAGTGACAGCAGGCCCTGGCAAGGAAGGACATTCTCTATGTCTCTTCTTCCCTCCCTCCCTCCCTTCCTCCCTCCCTATTAAAAGTTTTTTTTTTATGAGATTTTTGTTAGAAATGGATTAGCACTAGAAGAAATAACACAGAAACCCTCCAGGCTGAAATCACATGAAAGAAGATGGATATTGTCAAAGCAAGTATGAAATAACCCCTGAAGGAAAGTCACTAATGTTTTGGTGTTTAGAACAAAAGCTAGAATCTCAGGGTCACCAGTGTCATTTTAGAGTGGGTAGAAGCCTGTAGTTAAGATAAAACTATGAGATTATAACTGGAGGTTCTGCATATACACAATCTGCTCATCAAAAACTACTCCTGGGTCAGGTTGTGAAAATTAACATACATAAAACCCAAAAAGCTCCTCTTCACAGGGTGGTTAATTTTGCCATGTAGCGTTCAGTCAATTGTCTATGAAACATAAATATTAAGATTTTCATAGGAATCTAATAGTATGCAGTATCCCTGAACATGAGATTTATATGAAAACTATGATGCAATCTAAAATGACTGAATAATTTCTATATCAGAAAAAAATGAAAACCATGTTAACTTTTCTCTAAAATTGGTTTTCTTAAAAACACATATATCATTTATTGGTATGAATTCTTTGTTCATTGAAAAAAATCTCCCTTGATTATATAATTGGAGTCCGCTTCAAGTAACTAATTTCTTAAAAGTGATTGCTGGTCCTTATCTTTACCATAAATGGTCATGACTAACCTACTCTTCAGTATTTCAGAAAGAATTTCTTTCAACAAATTTGTTTTTATGATTTGTAATATGTTAATTTGTGTGATCTGTCACCTCCAGTCATGTAACACAAGTCAAAATATGTTTACTATTTCTAATTTTTCTATCTCTTACATAGTAGACTGCAATTATCAATACTATCCAAAAGATCATTGTGGCTAAATTGGAGTCTCCTAAAGGAAGAAAGATTAGAATTTACTCATAGTCATATAACTTCTTATGTCTTTTTCAAAATTTAAAAATGAAGTTATAGGACAGGAAAGATATCTCAGAGGTCAAAACACTTTCAAACAGAGCCTGACAACCCAGGTTTGATTCCCCAGTACCCACAAAATGCCAGATGCTCAAAGACACAAATGCTTCTGGAGTTGATTTGAAGTGGCTAGAGACTCAAGTTTGCTCTCTCTCTCTCTCTCTCTCTCTCTCTCTCTCTCTCTCTCTCTCTC
>PVHP010048036.1:0-12674 GCA_004024765.1 Zapus hudsonius | reverse complement strand
CCCTATAAATCTTAGCAATCCTGAACACTCCAGCCCCCAGGCAGGCCACAGCTGTCCCCTGAGACTAGCAGGCAATTTAAAGCCTAACTTAGTCCAGCTACAATAACATACCTAAGCAATAAGGTTACATTTCCTCTGCTGACATCACAATTCTATACATGTCCATGTATAGTCACATAGCCCCCTCAATCTATCTATGTAAAATAGGTATCCAAAGAATACTGGCCCCTGCCAATCTCCTTGCTTCCTATGCTTCTACCTCTGACTTTCCTCTATATAAGCAACTGCTATCTATACAATAAAATGAGAATTGCCCACTGCCGCATTCTCCCGAGGGTCTCATCTCTCGTTCGGCTCACAGCTATTCCAAGCCTCTGCTCACCCAGCCCCCGTGGGTGAACAGGGAGTTGATGCATGCTGCAACTTCCTAACTAACCCACAGACCCAAAATGAAATATCTTTTTCCATCCTTCGCTTTGAATCTGTGTGTGTCCAGTTTGCATTATCGATAGGGCGTGGTGTCACACAGCTGGAATCCCACCACTTGGATGGAGAACAGAGAGAAGAGGATTACCACAAGTTCATTCAAGGCCATCCTGGTCTACATTGTGAGTTCTAGGTCAGCCTGGTCTACATTGTGAGTTCTAGGTCAGCCAGGGAACACAGTGAGAGCCTGAATTAAAACTAGAAAAACAACAAAGATAAATAAATAATAAATAAATAAAATGATAACTTTTATTACATTTTCTAGGAACCCAAATGAGCTAGTATATAAGAACACTAAGAATAATATCTGTGATAGTCTAAGCACCTACTGAGTGTTATAAGATTTTATTATTATTATTAATTATTGTTGTCACAAGATAGTGTAAGCACCCACTAAATGTTATTTTATTATTATTAATTATTAATTATTGTTAGCACAAGATAGTGTAAGCACCCACTAAGTGTTATAAGATTTTATTATTATGAATTATTAATTATTGTTGTCACAAGTTAAGACATTTGAAATAGTAGAACTAATAGGATAAAGATATTGGAGTTGAGAACTTGACCCTGAGGGGGGCCTTGATGGTGACTCTGTTTCTATGTAATCCAACAGCTGAGCAAGTTAGCTGATGCACAGATGTCTGAGGCACTGTGAGAGAGACAATGACACGGTCATTATAGGGAACTGTAGAAACAGACAAGAACTATAAAAACGTAGCCACTTATTGTCTCAACAATTAAAAAAAAAAGGATTGCTTCCAAAATTCACTGTGAAGAAAGAGATGACGTGAAGATAAACAGTAAGTGTAGGCATGGTGGTGCCCACCTGTAATCCCAGCACTTGGGAAGAGGAGGCCAGAGGATCACCCTTAACCGCATACATGATGGGTTCAAGGCCAGCATGGGCTCCTTAAGCTGCTGCCTGAAAAATATTTAAAAAGCAAGTGATGAACAAAGGAAATATACTAAAATATGGATTTCTTAAAGAGACAGTAGAAGCAGAGACATGAAATTTGAAAATGACAGCATTTGTTCATTGACTTATTCATTCCCAAGGAATTATACATTGAGTACTGTATGAATGTTGGGACCAGGAATGAAATAGACTCATTTCTATGGGCTTTGGGCTGGAGAGATGGCTCAGCGTTTAAGGCGCTTGCCTATAAAATCTAAGGGTTTTGTCATAATTAGGAAAATGCTGGGAAACAAAAACTGTCACAAGTTATTCAAAATTCTGTAGAAAGGTGTGAAATTCAGAAAGCAATTCCTTATTCACAGAGACAAAAAGGACACTGGCTTTTGTCCCAAAAGTATTTATTAACACTTTATGGCATGAGGTCTCCAATTGAATAGCCACACACAGAGACTAGGTGGGGGCTGACTGAACCTAAATTAAATAAGACTATCTGGTGAAAGTGGTAGATTCACATACAGTGGAAGATTCAGATAAAATCCTCCCCAGAGAAGGTGTCGCTGGTTTCAGTCTGAGTCCTGGGTTGTCTGGAAGTAAGAGAAAAAAAAATCTTCCTTAGGAATCAAAAACCATTAGGTGAGGAAAAAAATGGCCTAGCATTATAAATATGACCTTTAAAGTACAAATCAAAAGTATGCTCTATATGGGTTCATCGGATGACTGGTAAATGGCCAAATCTTTAAAATTCAAAACTCTTAAAATATAGGAAAGAACTCAGGACTGGGAAATTCTCTGAGCTCCTGAGTAGCAAGACATCCCGTGAGTTAGATTCTCCAAAAATTTGAATTACAAATACAGACAAAATATCATAGGTAACATGGGCGGAGGAGATGGCTCAGTGGGTAAAATGCTTGCTTTGCAAGCCTGGGGACCTGAGTCCAAATCTCCAGCACCCATGTAAATGCTGAGCATGGTGGTGTGCACCTGAAGTCCCAGCTCTGGGAAGGCAGAGACTGGGGTTTGATGGCTAATGCAATCATTGAAGTCTAAGTTCTGTTAAAGACCCTGCCTGGATAAGTAAAGTGGAGAGCCACTAAGGAAGACACCTGGTATGAACCTCTAACCTCTACATGCATGTGCATCCAGACATACATGCACACACAGGAATACTTATTCACCACACAGAGACACATGAGTGCATGTATGCACACACACACGCACACACGCACACACACACAGCATAGGCAATAGAATGATAAGATGCAGAGTACAAAGTATGTTTAGTATATTTTTATTTATTTATGTGCAGGCAGAGAAAGAGAGACAGAGAAAGAGAGAAAGAATGGGCATGCCAGGGCCTGTAGCCTTTGCAAACAAACTCCAGATGCAGGCACCACTTTGTACATCTGGCTTTATGTGGGTACTGGGGAATTGAACCCAGGTTGTTACCCTTTGCAGGCAAGTACCATAACTGCTGAGCCATCTCTCCAGTCCTAGTATTTTTAAAAATAAAGTATTTCGATATTATAAAAGTATAAGAAGGCCTCGGAAATTTCCAAGCAAATGACAAGAAAGAGAACTTCTATAAATAAGTAATGTAGCAATTAGACATGTTCAGTACAGATGCATCTTTTTTTAACCCAGCAGCTAAGTTCTTAATTGCTATAGCATGGGCATAGCTTCCCATTAGGACAGCCCATAATAACATCACCTCTAATTATATCTTACTCTCTTCCCTCGTCTTAGGTTTGATAAATACACAAAAAGCTCCAAGCTGAGACAGTGCCATAAAAACTTCTAGAATGTTCTAGTGATTGGGCAGGATCCCATCAGTGTCTTTCCCAAGTCCAGCATGCATCTCATTGCCTTCATCAATTTTCATACTCTTAGGGCTCTTTGAAGGGACATGTAATGAAATTTCCAGAAATCATTGTCTTTTTTCCCACTGACAGGAACTGGTTCTTTCTTTTGCTTCTGTCACGGTAGCCTTCTTAGAAGTCAAATCTTTACAAAAACCCTTTGTGAAGCTCAAATCTGACTGGAAAATTCAAGTATTCAAATATTGCATAAGTCCAGCAGGGAGATGTTGGCAATGCCTCTATTTATTCTCCCATCTGCCAGCATGATTCAGAACTTCCCTTTCTTCACTGCTGAAATCTATATCATGATACACTTGTGTTGATTATATAAATTCTTCCCTTCTGCCTTATCATTGTTCTGGATAATAACTTCTCCATCAATAACACAGTCCATGGAAACTGGACCTCTAACCCAGGGCTCCTGACCCAGGGTGATTCTGCCCCTTGAAGGACACCTGCAGTGTCTGAGGACATTCAAGGGCCACACCTGAGGCGACACTGCCCTCTGCTGGGTCAAGGCCAAGCTGCAAGAATTCAACCCAAACCATCAGCAATGCAGAAGCAGAGGTGCCCTGCACCTCCTGAACATGCTGTTTCACAAAGTAAAGTGAAATACAGATTCAGGGACAGAGTGGAAATCAGGTGCAAACGCAGCACCCTACAAGCTATTCTTGGAACTAAACCTCAGATGTTGAGGAAGAAGTGTTTGTTGCTTAAAATAGAAGCGTGAGGATTCATTTGTTTTGCATTAATGACATATTTACATAAGAGTGCAGGCTCCAGAATTATACTTCATGGCTTAAATCCAAGCTGTGCTGCTTGCTAGCTTAAGAAAACTGAACAAGTCGTTTTCAATTTATCAGTTTCTTCACTTGTCAAATGAGAATGTCACCTCTCCGGGTGTCACTTATCAGGATGACACAAGTTCATATTTGCTGAAAACCACCTTAGTAACCACTCAGTACCTGATGGCTAACAGCTCTTCTGTGACCTTTCTAATGACTAAAATGCAGGTCCACCATACAGTACCCCCTCCCTGCTAGCAAGCTGTGCCAGGGGATAAAAACAGATACCTTGGTAAGCCAAATAAATTGTTAGATATTTCAGTCTGAAATAGCTTGCAAACCTGCCTTCTCACTTTCTGGTGCTTGTTTCAAACAGGAGTATCCTTAACACTGTCTTCTTACAAACAATGGTGTCTCACCCATCACAGCTAGCCAACCTGCAGCCATGAGTGAGCTGATGGTACCACAGGCCTGGCTCTCCTTCCTGCCCCCCTGATGTGCTAGTCAATAAATCACTTAAGGACAATGGAGTCCTGTTTGGAATCAATGCTACAGGCAGCCTGAGAGAAAATCTTGGGGACAGTGGTGGGGTAGTCTTCAGAGAAATGTGTTGGTCACCCAAAGTCTTGATGAAATCGTCCCCTGTGAGAATCACAGATCTCAATGATGGTCAGGCCAAAACCTTTGCAAAGCTGGACTGCAAATGTGTGGAAGTCTTAGGAATGCCTCACACAACTGGCTCCAAGCTTTCTCTTCATGTGTGCTCATGAATGATATGTAATAAACATCTGTGTTTAAATGAGCTTAAAAGAATTCTTTCATATGCACTAAATAAAAGCTCTGTTGAAAAACACTCATTTGCCTTTCTCTCTCTTTCTCTCTCTATCTATCATCTATCTATCTATCATCTATGATAGCATATTGGTGCACCTTTCAGACAATCACATGTTAACATGAATGAAATGTGGTGATTACAGCCATCCATGGCCTTCATCAACTAGAATAAGTGCGTCTCCCAAATTCAATGACTTCTCAATGACCAATGCCAGAGACAAGAAAAAAGTTGCTCCTAACACCCATTTGACGTGAACTACCAAAAATATCCTAAAATGTTCTTTTAATAAAGGCTTGAAAAAAATCGACACTATTACAAAATAATCAGTCTCACTCTATCAACAAATATTTATTATTTTGGTCACTGAAGTTATAAACATTGACAGCGTGGGAAAACTCTCTGTCATTTCAGAAGCTAAAAACCCTACACAGACAAACAAATCTGTTGTGCATCGTGGTAGCTCGTGACAAGTGCTATGGAGAAAGAAAGAGCAGGCAGTGAATGGATATGCTCACTTGACCAAGGTCATTTGAAGCAAGACCTGAGTCAGTGGGGAGACGGAACACACGGGTGTCTGGAGGAGCATCCTAGGCAGAGAGGTTCTAATGCCAGAGAGGGCTTCCTAGGGTTTTTGATGGTGTGATGGTACTGTACTTGCAAAGGGCGACACAGCGGGAGATGACATTTTAAAAAGTAGCCCTAGACGGGGGACATCACTTAGTGATGCAATAGAGTGTGTGAGGCACTGAGTTCAATGCGCAGAACTAGCCAGGTCTCACGAGAAACAAAGGAAGCCATGTCATTCCAGTGAAGTTTGTCTCACTCCTAAAACACCCATCTTCTCACTTTAGAATATCCAGAGACATCGCCCCTCTCAGCAACAACACACAAAGGGGGGAAACCTGGCTCCCTCTGGTGCAGCTCATACCCCCTACCCTATGGATAGATCCAGTATATGCACCAAGAAGGGACCCCAGTGGGTTGGGGACAGAGAGGAGAGAAATGGGAACACCAACACAAGATTTGCTTATACAATGTATCTTATTATTCATATTAAAGATTTTTTTTAAAAGTTTAACCATTTAAGAAAGCACTTGTTAACTAAAATGTGAAAGATATCATCATGCAGTGTTTTTCAAGCTTTAAAAAAGTCCTAAGTCATATGGATTTCTTCTTTATAGAAATGTGGACACGTTTTATATTGATAAGATTCTCAGAATTATTGAGAGGAAAGCATATATATTTAAAAATATTGACTCCTGGCTTCTGAAAAGGAAATATATAATTTACTTATACTACCCATCTGCTACTAAGAATTTTAGATGCAAACATACTATGTTATTATATTATATATTTGTATTGGATGGTATTGAGAAGATAAACCTCAATTTATCTCACCTTATTCTTTGGACATATTTATGTACAAATTTTCTTTTGTCCATTCATGAATTTTAAAAATATAAATTATACATAATCTAAAAAAAAGAAGATGAAGAAAGTGCTGCTTTTTTTAAAACTGGGCCTGAGCAACAGTACCACACAGACAGACCCCTCTGCAGCCAGACTAAAGTGTGTTTGCTGCTGTGTGGTGACGTATGTCCTTCAGTTCAATGTGCTTCCCACAGCTGTGTCCCTCTGTGCTACTGAAGGATTCAGAAGCAATCCCTTCTATCCAGAGATCTTTCCATCCTTGGCATGGAGAAAGGAGAACCGGGATTGGATTCAGAACACCTGCAGCTGCAGTTTTCAAAACATGAATTTTGGAATCTTCCTTTAAATCTGTGACAGGTCAGGAAACATCGTTTTCTAGTTTATAAAATAAGGGTGGCAATATTTACCCTTTAGGAGTTTTGTAAGACCTCAGAAGAGTTTCAATAAATACTTTCAAAATGATACCTAGTGCATAGTAAATGCTAAATAAATAATTTGGTTTTGAATTTATAAATTATGTTTATAACAAATACTCAAGAGGTTGGAGAAATGAGTAAGTGGTTAAGGAACTTACCTGAAAAGCCGAACGACTGGTTCAATTCCCTGGTACCCACATAAAGCCTGATGTACAAGGCTGTGCATGCATCTGGAGTTCATTTGCAGTAGCTAAAGGCCTTGGTTCACCAATTCTTCTCTCTCTCTCTCTCTCTCTCTCTCTCTCTCTCTCTCTCTCTCTCTCTCTCTCTCTCTCTCTCTCCTTGCAAACAAATAGATAAAATGTTTTTTTAAAAATACTCAAGCACGAGATGAAAGACTTTCTCAATCAAGAGCTGTGTATATCCGATCTCTCAGACAGGTTTTCACAATGATCGCTTATGTCTGCGCCTACTCTCATATAAGTGTGTATTCCTTGAGATTATAAATGCAAGCATAAGATTTTACCTGCAGCACTTAATACTCTGGACAGAGAGACAATAAGTGCACAGCAGGAGGTATATCTGGATCATACAGGTTTATGCAGGCTGCTTGGGGCCAGATAAACACAGGATCCTCCACCATCCTTTCACTATGAGATGAAACAGGTGGGCACAGTGGGCTGCTTCTCCTCCTCCACCCCACCGAGGGATCTCCAACTAGAGTTCCCAGGAGCCTGTCTCTTATGGACTTCACTGGAACAACCTATGTATCATCTTTGCAGAACGCTTCCACAAGGACATCCACAATGTCCTTGTCAATCTTCTTAACATGAATTTCATGACAGTCGTCGGGACCACTTGAGGCAACATCTCACTGATAGTTATGCAGGTCGCACTTGAATTTAATAGATGACACCAATGTGAATATCTGTCCTCAGGAAATCCTGATGCATTTGAGTCCATCTCTTCTCGGGTTCAGCATTTGACACATGAGATTGTACTGTAAAATCTCAGAGGACTGTGGGTCTTGGGAAACCAAAGTCAGGGTGTTAACGTGCAGGGATTTATGGACAGTGACAGAAGTCTCTGTGGAGGTGTCTGTCTGGAGTTTCACTTTTGCCACCCTCTCCTCAGGCACCCGTGTGTGCGTGCTTACACTCTTACACAATCAAATCCAGAAGCAACCGTGTTTCCTGAACTTGATGGCACAAATGTCAAGATGATTATTTTTGTCTTTCAGTTTGTTCAGGGTGCTGCATTAATCTTTTTACAACTTTGTAGTAAATGAGAAAATAAATCAGTTATATAAGAAAAGGCAATGAAATTCTCTGAACACAATATGACCCTAAACTTTACACGTTGAAAATTACTGAGAAATAGTGAAATGAGAAGTCTTAAGTGGGCAAAGAGCACCACTGTGTGGTTAAAGTAGGTCATTTCTTAGCAGATTCAGTGATTTTTTTTTTCCTTGAATACCAGGGCTAATGTGTGTCTCTTAAAATTTCTTATTTATACCACAAATTTAAATTTTGAACGTGCATCCTACATGGACAATACTCAATGTCAGTAGTCACCCATTTCTGCTGAGAGTTGTCCTAAGGATGCCTACATCTTCTCCCCACTAAGGATTCACCCAGATAAATGAATAAATAAACCTTGGCATTAGTTCCCCTGGCTGTTTTTAATGTATCATTTTCCTATAATAATCCCCAACAATGCAGAATAGCTTCCATTGAATCCCGAAAGTCCTACCAGCAAATTAGTGAAGCTGAACAAGGCTTCTCGAACCCCCAGAACTTACAATTTATGTTAGAAGTCTTAGGCAAACTTGGCAGTCTGAAAAGTTATGACTTTCAAATTTGTTGTTGCTAACTTCAAAGAAAAATCATGTGCCTGTGTGTGTGCGTGTGTGTGCATATGTGTGTACATATTAAACCTATGGAGGTAATAAGTTTTAAATCTGCTGAGTGTTCCACCTAAAGTTCCCCCCAAAACATATATGCATGCTAATTAGTGTTATGCCATTAATAAAAGGTAATACAATCACTTTTTCACAGAGATAAACTGAAGCTTAGAATGTACGAGAAGGTCGCCAGAGGTCACCCTGCTGATCAGTGCTGAGCAATGTGAAGATGTGTCCTCATCTGATTTCAGGCCCCAGGCTTAAGCACTTCTGGCCTAAACTGTCTTCTATTACCAAAGAGCAACTCCCCACTCCTGTTCCTCAACCACATCACAGACACATGCTTCTGCACATGTATGTGTGTGCTGCATGCATGTACACATATGCATGTTCACATGTGGGGGCCAGTAGATGCTCATATGTATGGAAACCAGAGGACAGCCTAAGATATCATGGTCAGGGACTCGGGCCACTCCTTTTGAGACCAGGCCTTTTTTGCGATTGGCTTGGAATTCACCAGCTAAGCTCTCATGGTTGCTTCTTACTGGGCCTGCCTTTATAACAGCTTTAAGAGTAGCTTTCAAAATTAGGTAGAAGAGGCCCACTGCTTTGAAAAGCAGGTGAGTGCATTAATTTCCTTAAAGGTTCTTCGTTAAACTGTGTGTGTCATAGCTTGAGCCAGGTGTCCCCCACAGACAAATGAATGTGTTCTGGGTAAATGATCCTCAGCTGATGGCAGTTTGGGTTTTACAACCTCGATGAAGCTGTGTTGTCAGGGGCGGGCTTATGGGGTTATAAGCCAGCTTCCCCTTGCCAGTGTTTGGCACACCTTCCTGCCGCTGTTTGCAGTACTGTGGCAGAGGTGATGTCCAGCCCTCTGCTCATGCCATCGTTTTCCCTGCCAGGATGGAGTCTCCCCTCGAGTCCGTAAGCCAAATAAACCCATTCTTCTACAAGCCGCTTTTGTTTGGGTTCTTTCTGCACAGCAACTAGAAAGCTGACTGCAACCGTGTGTGTGAATGCACGAGAGTCTTGTGTGGGTGTGTAAGGCACCCACATACCAGGATGCACATGAGAGGTCAGAGGACAACCTCAGAGTGTTGCTTCTCTCCTTCCGCTTCCTGTTTCTACCTCTGGGAAGGCTGGACTAGATGGCCTAGGAGTTTCAGGATTCCCGCCGCCATTACCATACAAGTGTTGGCATTACAGACACAAATGTCTCTTTGCTTCTAGCTTTGGGGGTTGTCAGGGATTGAACTCAGGTCAGGAGGCTGGTGGAGCAAGTGCCTTTAACCACTGAACCATCTACCTAACTCTCATAAAAAGATCTTAAAAACATTACAAAGTCGTATATTTCCATGCATTGTTTGTGCCCTCTTTAAATTTCATAACACACTATTACTTTTATTAGATCAGTTATTGAACATTAAATGACTTCTAGAATGTTCCTGAAGTAAGAGCACTTGTATTTTTTTATACTAAATCGTTGTTATAAAATGTGACTGCAAGCTGAGCATGTTGACTCCCACCTTTAATCCCAGCACTTGGGAGGCTGAGGCAGGAAGAACAACACACGTTCAAGGCCAGCCTGAGTGACAGGGTGAGTACCCAACCAGCCTGAGACCCTGCCTCAAAAGCAAAACAGAACCAGAAGTTGGCCATCTTTGCTTTGAGGGGTCTGAGAAAGAGCCTGAGCAAGTACTACCTGAGTAGGAGGAGATGGGAAAAATTCCAGGCTGGGGAAGAGAGAGAGTTAGAACTGAGGGGTGATCTATCTAACGTGTTGGGTAAATCATTCATTTCTAAGATCTGGTATAGCTTTCCCATTTTCTATTTTATTCCCACATATTTTAAAAAGGTTTTGCCATAGAAAAGAAAACAAATGGGCTGTTTTCAATCAAGTGTTACATCAGTGTAACACAATGACGAATTAATGCCTCAAAAATGTGCTTTGTATCATTGTGGTGCAATTGTAGAATACTATCTACTCATCCCTACTTGTAAGATGTCTTAAATTTCAGTCTAAAGCTTGAACAAACAATTTTGGAAGAATGCTGCCATCTAATGGTGAAGATGAGAAATTCACTCACATATCGTCAGGCTTCTTAGAAATGTGTTCTAGAACTATTTTCCTATTTACTAGTAGCTATAATTTCTGTTTTCTTTCCGTTATTAATGTTCCAACAATTTAATCTTATATCTGGCCTGATTCTCACAATTTCTGATATGGCCCTATACATATTTTTGCTATTTTTTTGAAGGTAGAGTCTCTCTCCAGCCCAGTCTGACCTGGAATTCACTATGTAGTCTATGGTGGCCTCAAACTTACAGCCATCCTCCTACCTCTGCCTCCTGAGTGCTGGGATTAAAGGCATGCACCACCATGCCTGGCTTATCTTTGCCATTCTGTACTCCATATTCCTGTGAAGTAGCCTTCTCAGCACTAATGATTATAAAATCAAAATTTATCTGGAAGGGTAAAAGACCTTGGATATCTAAAACCGTTCTGAGGAAGAAAACTTACTCAGGAGGTATCACCATGCCAGACTTTAAAACATACTAAAAAGCCATAGTAACTAAAACAGCATGGTATTGGCAGAAAAATAGACAGACAGACAGACCAGAGGAATAGAATTGAAAACCCAGCTTTCAATGCAAGTAACTCTAGTTACTTGGTCTTTGACAAGGGTGCCATCAATGTATGCTGGGCCAAAGATAGCATCTTCAACAAATGGTGCTGGACAAATTGGATAAACACGTGTAAAAAAATGAAAATAGACCCACTCCTTTCACCATGCACTAAAATCAACTCCAAATAGATCAGAAGATCTCAATATAAACCAAGCAACCATGAACACTCTAGAAGAAAAAACAGGAGGAACTCTACATGAGTTAGGAGTAGGGAAAAACTTCTTGAGCAAATCTCCAGAAACCCAGAAAGTTCAACAGTCACCTAACCAATGGGACCTGATCAGGCTCAAAAGCTTCTCTACAGACAAAAATACCAAACTCAGAGTCAATAGACCACCATCAAACTGGGAGATGATTTTTGCTAGCTACAACTCAGACAGAAGTCTAATTTCCAGAACCTACAGAGAACTCAAAAAAATTAATAGCAAAAACTCAAACTGCCCTCTAGCAAAATGGGGCACTGATCTCAACAGAGAATTCACAGAGGAAGAAACGCAAATGGCCTTTATGCACCTGAGAAAGTGCTCAGCATCCTTAAGCATCAGGGAAATGCAATAAAAACCACAATGAGATTCCACCTTACTCCAGTCAGAATGGCAATCATAAAGAAAAGCAACAACAATAATTGCTGGCAAGGATGCGGGGAAAAAGGAACCCTCAATTCACTGCTGGTGGGATTGCAAGCTTGTTCAACCACTTTGGAAAGCACTATGGAGACTCCTCAACAGAATGGACACAGAGCTACCAATGGCCCCAGCTATCCCTCTACTAGGCATCTACCCGCAAGATGTCACATCTCAGGATAGAGACATTTGTGAAACTATGTTTATAGCAGCTCAATTCATAATAGCCAAGAATTGGAATCAAACAAAATGTCCATCCATGGAGGAATGGATAATAAAACTATGGTATATTTACACAATGGAATTTTACTCAGCTGAAAGGAAAAATGAAATACCAAAATTTAGAGAAAAATGAGCTGACCTGGAGCAGATCTTACTAAGCGAACTCTCAAAAGAACAGAGAGTCAAATGCTGCATATTCTCCCTCATATGCAGCTCCCAACCAGGGTGACTTTAAACTCTACACAGACCAGTCAGGAAAAGTGAGAGTTCATGAGAGACTGTTAGGGGATGGGGGTGGAGGAAGGGGATAACTTACGCAGGAAGCTAAAACGAAAGTGGTTCAAAATCATGAAATCCTTACGGGCATACTATAACCTATTGAGCAAGTAGTGGGCTTCACCTGGAAAGAGGGGCCATGAATAGAAGGGGAGAGAGTCTAAGCCTGTGAAAAATTGATCAATCTGGCAAATCCTGGTCCCAGTCACTGGCTCCTTACTTCACTGAGCT
>PVHP010048035.1:0-12677 GCA_004024765.1 Zapus hudsonius | reverse complement strand
GAGAGAGAGAGAGAGAGAGAGAGAGAGAGAGAGAGAATGAATATGGGGACACCAGGGCCTCTTACCCTGTAAATAAACATAGATACATATGCTAATTTGCATAAGCTGCATTATAAGGATGGCTGGTAATTGAACCTGGGCTGGAAGGCTTTGCAAGCAAACCACTGAGCCACTACCCCAATCCCTACAATATTTTTTCCCTACAATATTTTTTAAAGTCAGAATACATTCAGTCATCTAAAAATGCTCAATCAGCCTATGAAATGCCAGGGACTGCTCATTCATATTTATACTGATTGACTTTCATGTTCAAAGTCAAATGAGGTGAAGTTGAAGGGACAGGACTAACAGGGCATAACAGCAATACAAAGTTGTGACCAGTGTGTGTGTTAAAGCAGGGACAAAACCCGTGGTCTAAAGCCTCACTCCTAAGGGGGTACTCCTGACACCAGAATCCCTAAATACACTGGAGTGTGATGACACAGAAAACAAATCTACTCCAACTATGTATACTAATGATTCTTCTAGGACTAAGTGACCAATTTTGGTGTCAGGGGCTTCAGAAGAGGCACAGTGATTGATGACAAAGGACTGTACATGCTTTGTGTGTGTGACACTGACAAAGATCTCCCATGGACATTACAATGGAGGAAGCAGCAGATGTGTCAACTGAGGCTCAGCAAAGCTTGCTGTCTTCTTCAGGTTCTGAGATCTAAGCAGGGAAGTCTGGGCCTCATCTACACCTAGTCCACTGTGGTCCTCTAGGCTAATGAACAGGAGAGTGTTGGTGTAAGCCACGTCCCGTGCTGAGGTTCTGTTGCAGTCAGTGTTGAGTGGGGTCACTGCACCTGCACTTTCAGAGGCCCCCCAGAAACTCTGGGGCCAAGCCTATAACCCTTACATTGAGAGCAGTACTGCAGGCAGTGTGTTATGACATAAGGTGGATATTCTGGGGCTAAAAAGTGGCACACAGAGAGAACTGACTAATTTTAAAAGCATGAGTCTCACTGCGTAAGGCTGGTTGAGAACTCAGGATTCCTGAATGACACAGGTGCATTAGTAAAGTGAAAGGCACATGCTGGCATGTGGTGAGAACTACTTGAGAATGGAATCAAATCCCATACCTTGTGGAAGCCAAAACGGACTCTCTGCAGGCTGACCTGAAGCACATATTCCTGGTCTGCATGCAATCGGATCCACTTGTTGTCATCACCTGTGTCGGCAGCCAGCATTGACACCAAGAGTTCATTATGCCCTTCAGCTAAGTCTTCCCCTGAGCCTTTAACACTCAGGCCAACATTTATCACTGGCAAACAAGATAAGAAATTCCAAGCCTGAATTAAAAATGAAATGAAGAAATAGTGTAAAATGCACAGTCAACTATGTAATAATTAACTTACTATTAATCAAGAAAGCCCAATACATGGACTGTTGAATCAGTTACCTTCTAAGGTCCTTCAAAAAAGTCCTCAGCAACAACACACAAAGGGGAGAAAAACTGGCTACTTCTTCCTACCCCACGGACAGATCCAGTACGCCCACCAAGGAGGGGCCCCAGTGGGTTGGCAACAGAGAGGAGGGAAATGGGGTAAAAACCACAAGATTTTCTCATACAATGTATCTAATTATTGATAATAAAGATATTTTAAAAAAGCACATAGCACTTTTGCTTTGTTTTCTTTTGATTCCTCCAGACTTGAATTGCCTGCTTGTTGTAACTTTCGCACTGCCAAGTATATGTAATTGAAATGAAGTAGACCTACCCGATGAGCAAAATGACCCATAGGAATTAAAAAAATGTAAATTCAAGGCAAATTTTCAAATCCTCCAACCCTGTAACTTGTCTTGAGAATGTGAAATTATGCCTGGGACTAGATGCTGACATAGTCAGCATGTACTTTACAGAGATGCTGGCTACCCCACATACGCCCTCCACTTGATGTCCTAACACTGGCTAACATGCATGGTGGTCAAGGGGACACTTTTCCACATAATTTCTGTTGAGCATTTAATTTCATGTTACAACAAGAGTGACATTTGTCACACAAAGCAAGCCTTATTTTTTTTTTACCTGTATCATTAAATTCATTACCAATTTTTATTTTTTGGTATTAGCAACTGCTTGCATCTTACTTTACAAAGCTCTCAAAAGCCTTATTTTGCTCTATGTATGAAATCTTTTGGTAGGACTTAATACTATTTTTTTAGCTTACAATGTATACACATGTTTATAGCTATATAAAACCTGAGCTATTTTTAAAGAAACTGCTAAGATATTTCAGTACCAGCCAAACATATTTATCTGAGGGTTAATTTTCATCTATTGAATCAGGCAAGAGTACTGCCATGTATACAATTATTTAATTAGCAGCAAACCCTCTGCCAGTCAGCAGCCGTTCCAGGCATACTGATGCGGTAGAAGATGCAAATCTCGCAGTCATAGTGCTTTTTCTGATTACTACTGCAATTAACACTTAAATTGATGCTTTAAACATACTAATTTCTGGAATAATTCAGGATTTGTATGTTACCTGAGATTGCCTCGATGCAGAGCCCGCACCAGATTGCTCTGCAAATTGAAGTACTTTTGAGCCAAATAACCATCATCGTATCAGACAGGGCCAATTTACATTTGGTTTTAAAGATAACAATGGCAATTTATGCAAATAAATTAAGTTTACTTCAGAGTTCTCCCTGAACTAATTATAACAATGTTCTAATTTTTTTATCACATCTAAAACTTGGCTTGAAATCAATGTATGTTATGTGAGAAATCTGTTGTTGCTAAGAGAAGCCTTGCTTGGATTCAGATATTGTTTTTATTCATAATTTTCATGGTAATTTAGTTAGTAAGGTAGGCATTTATTATGAATATTTAAATAATTATTTGTGCCAATTTTGGGTTCAACGGAAACTGAACAATCAGACAGTAAAGCCTGTTAGACTTTTATCAAGTCTTACTCAAAGGTAAGTTTCAGGTGAAAAATAAAAAGACTTGGCTTAGAAGTGTCTTTGATACCTGCATTTCTAAATCAAAATATTATGCTAGGACTCCTGAATGTTTTGACATTTTAGGGTGAGCTGTTTCAGACTTAAAAGCCTCCTCTGTAAGAAATGTATCTGGCATCGCTCATTCATGTTGCCTTTCACAACCTAAATTTAACTTTCTGTATCAATTACAGCATTCATAATGAGTTTATTTAATGTAGAAAATGTAAAGTGATTAAAATAAGTGCAAACACAAGTAACTATGAAAACTGTGTACATACCTAGGGACACAAACAAAAGCCGACCCTAAAAAGTGGGAGTTGAAGGGTTCCTGGGACAGACAAGCTACAGGAGGCCTTGCCAAGCCTGCACTTTGACAACAACCAAATCCCCATCCTCATTAATTACTATCATTGACATTATTTATGGCATTATTTACTGAGTTCTTACTCTATGTCAAGCACCACATAAAGCAATTTACATAATTCATTCTGCTTAAATTTCACAGAAGCATTACAGACATATATAATGTTTCATGTTCATAATTATGGTTACTAAATAGCAGACAAGAGAATTTAAGCCTAGGTAAACCAGATTCCAAAACTCATGTTCTGAACCAGGGCTTCTTAAACTTTTCCCTCTTCTGTCCTTCCATCTCTTTTTTGCCTAAGATTTTATTTTTACGTGATCCTGGGTACTAATAATAAGCCACAAAATTTTTTTAAAACCATCCTTTGGTATACATACCATTTTGCCATGTGTTAAATATGAAAGTGAATGTGTACAATGATGGATGCTTGATTATTTTTACATAAAGAATTAAATCTTGGCTGAATAGCTGATATTATAGAATACAGGGCTTCTTTAATGTTTTTCAGAGTTGATCAATATTTTTATTTTATAACTGTCAATGGTAAAATCAAAAAGTTTCACATACATATATAGTACAAAATAGCAGAAGTATGTGTAGGACTATTTCAAAAAGTGTTGGGGAGACAGGTTGGTCATTAAAGTGCTTGCCTCAGTAGCATAAGGACCTGAGTTTGGTTCCCAGATCCCACCTAAAAATGCTGGGTGTGGTGGTATGTGTCTGGAATCCTAGCACTGAAGAGGCAGAGACGGAAGGATCCTTGGAACTTACAGGCCAGCCAGTCCAGTCTAATTGTTGAGCTCCAGAGCAATGAGAGAGCTCATCTCAAAAAAACAGACAGTGTTCCTAAGGATAATACCTGCGCACACGTGCATCAACATAAACATGAGCATGCATACACACATACATAAAAATCATTGGAAACTGTGTTCTAAACCTAAACTAAAATTCATTTAACTTTTTTCTTCTAAAACTTAAGAAACTCATACAGCAACTTTAAAATGCAAACATACAACATACAATCTCAAGACATAATAATTTGATGCTTACATCTACAGAATGATGTTAGGAAAATATTAAAAAGTTTTTTTTTGGTGGGGGGACTTGGGAGATAGTTCTGTAGTTAAAGGCATTTGCCTGTAAACCTTGCAGGCCTGGGTTTGGTTCCCTGGTACCCATATAAGGCCACATGCACAATGTGGTGCATATATCTGGAGTTTGTTTGAAGTGACAAGAGGTCCTGGTGCACTTATATTCTTTCAACAAACAAACAAATAAACAAATGTATGTTTTTGTTTTCTTTCTTTATTGTCCATAATGAGTTACATTGTTTTTTTTTCCCTGTAATTAGATGGTTTTGTTTTCGTAAGGAAAGAAAATTATGTATGGCAAAAACACTGCAATTTGTAACACAATAGTCTAGATTTTGAGCTGGGGTCTTTTTGGTCTTGTGTGGTGTGATGGTTAACTGTTGTGCTAGAAATACCTTAAAAGATTTTATGTTTGATTTTGAATTAATTTTTGGTTACTGAGCATTTAGAAACTATTTAATGTTGCCACATTTTTCATGACCTGCACATTCAGTCATCTGACCCCATCACACAGGCTTGTGATCCTCGGTCTAAGAAGCTGGGCTCTAAGTTAGAGAACTCTTGGTCCACAAAAGGGACAACCATACCTGCTTTGTCTTTGCTTCCTGCAGCTCCTTCTCTACTATAGAGCTGAACACATGGTCCTTCCCTTCGCAGGCATGGATCAGTTCAGGAAGGCACTCAATGGAGGCTCGGCACCTAGCATGTGGGCCCTTCACAGTTGGCTTCCATTTCCTAAGAAATAATACACCACCAATAAAATATTTCCTTCACAGTCAAATGAGATTTTCTGATAACAGTGGTTTGTACAATTTTAACATTTTCTTTTAAAAGTATGATGTACATTTCATAGGCCATTATGTTAACTTTTAATTCCAGCCAGTCTTAATGGATATGGGCAATGTCTCCAATACACCTACTTTAATATAGTTTTAAATTACAAGTTGTTGGGAATACTAAATTTAAAGTACATTAGAGAATCTTTCTGATTTATTGCATAAGTTGTGACAGATCTCAGGAACATAGGCCACCTGAATCTTATGCTAAGAAAATATAGTTGTAATTGTAGAGATTGCACATTCTTAAAGGTTTCAAAAAACTGGATGAAATCCCATAGGTCCAAGTGGCTTCCATAAGAGACCTGTGTACCGCATGACCTTACTATGACCTTACATAGACCTTACTATGTCTTCTTTATTCCAAATACCCAACTTCCATAATATTTAGTATCACACAGACACACTTGAGATTCTGTTACTGGTACAGCTCACTCCCTGAAATTCTGCTACATTCCATAGTAGAGACTCAAGCAGCCTGAGTTACATGCCCTGGAGATCAGCACACTGGAGTCAAATGATGGACTTTCCTGAGGAGACCTATGTGTGCCTGAGTATTTTGTTGGCACCTGTATGTACATGCCTCAAATGATTGCCACTTGTTGTCCAGCTGACAAGAGGTACAGGTTGCATGATAGCAAGCTAGCTATCTGTTTTGCTTATCTGCATGACATTTGGCTGCAAAGTATCTCTTAACTGTTGTGAAAGAAATATTCGTTTAAACACTGCCAACCTTCCTTGTGTTACATGCTGTTCTTTACCTTGCTGAAACATTTGTAGCTATTTCATAAGACCTAAGGTTTAGATAATATGATGCTAGCACAAACTCTTCTTTTATGGACTTTATGAACTCCTAGTTCACACACATACACTGTATGTTTTATAGATGTACTATTTATATTTGACAATAGCTACTTGGTACAAAAGCAGGAACTGGTATTTTATTTTCTATTTAATCAGAAAGTACTTTATTAATGTCTTTCTTGTGATGGATAGGAAGTTGGCTCAGTGTATAGGAGAGCCTGATTTCCCAGGCCCCACTAAAGTAGTTGGGTGTGGCTATGCAGGTCTGTAACTCTAGTTCTTGGGGGAGCAGAGACCTGAGAAATGCTGAATGTGGCTCAGGAAAATGGCAGCTTCACATTCAGAAAGAGACTCCATGTCAAGGAGCAGTTAAATTCTTTTTAAGATGAAGGCTGATATTGTAAAGGAATAAATGCAATTGAAATAAAAATGTCTTCATTACTATAAATGTCAAATCATTTTTAGACAGAAGTTAAAACTGCTTGTGGTTCAGCTTGGGATTGATGATCAGGTTCTAAGGGGATGTCACATCACTAGACCGTGTCTCCTTCCCTCTGGGAACCAAGGCACTTTTAAAGAATCAATATTGTAGGTACCACATGAATTTCTAGTGGCTACCATATATTTAAAGATAGTTTTTTTGGGGGTGTGGGAGAGCTCATTTGTAGAACTCATGCCTAGCATGATTCCAGAAGGCCACCCAACAAAGATAAGTTTTTAAATCAAAATAATTACATTGAAAATTAAAACAATTACCTGAAAAGGTGAAGATGGTGCTGTTCTATGTTTGGTAGTGTAAGGAGGGAAGAGTCTTTTAACCAGCGGCCTTGAATCACCATCTGAACCAGGTTGGTAATATTCAGGGCAGTCACCAGCCAGCCCTGGTGTGCAGCCACGTCCAACATTGCCTGAAGAAGAGAAATGGACACATTACAAGCAAATCTCAACACTAGTTTTCTTGCCTCAACAATAACAACAACAAATACCACTGATTCCCAGAATAAAACCAAGATGAAAATGTGTGTACTTTGAGAGCAAATACTTACAGAACTCCTGCATAAAGAGCATTAGCAGCTACATCTAAACTGTAATAAATTTCATTTCCAATTTAAAATCAATAGTTGCAGAGACAGTCCCCCCCCCACCAAAAAAAAAACATGTATTTTCCCCAAGGAGCAAGCTAAGCACCGAAGACAGAACCTGTCACTCAATGGCAGCACACCACCCACTAGCACAGAGCGGAGACAGGAAGCTGTCGTGCTAGTCTATATGTCCGAGTTCATGTTTATGGACAAACAAAAGGTTGCATTTACTTAAGGCAAAACTAAACAGTGAAATCTTATTTAAACAAAGGAGATGTTTACACAGGCAAAGCTATTCAATTACATTAGATTCTGGAGAATGGTGACTTAAAGACACATAAGATGATCTCAAGCAGTACTTCATAGTTTCAAAACTGTTCGCTCTCATTTTTGTCTAGCAAATGACCACAAGATACTTTTCTGTTTTACATGTCTCGCTGACTGTAAAATACTTATAAAATGCTGTAGAAGTCCTTGTTTATAGAAATAACTTATAAGTTATTCCAGTGACTCACTGCCCTATCCAGAGCTGCTGATGCAGACACTGGAGAGCTTCAGCCTTCTAGCTCTGTCTTCTCTAATTTGCAAAAAGTAAAACAACCTGAAACACATCTTTCCAAATAAATCCATGATCTTGTTATTCACACTACAGGAAATGATCGATCATATTTTTTAGATACCACGATTAATATGACAGGATGGGTAAAATGAGTGCATTCACATGTATATATATGTATATGAATGAGCATATTTGTAAATCTAGGAAACATACATGTGTACATTTCCCTTTCCTTAGCAAAGCAGAGAAGACACTTTTTCTACAAAGTGTACAATCAGGTTGTGATGGATGCTACTTGTACAAAAATAGTTGACAAATCCCAACTCCAGTGACCAGCTAAAGGAAGAGCAAAAGAATAGAGAAATGAATAATTATACCCACTGCAATACTGTGATGATGTTGCAACCTGTAATGGAGTAACTATGGCAATTTTCTTTTGATTTTGCATTACAACTTGACTGGAAATAAATTCCAGACCAAAAGCACACATGCTAGAGTTAGATGGATGAACCATGTTTTTAACTTTGAAGTTTTCATGATGAAGTTGAAAGATTTTATAAAATTTATGAAAGTTCCCAACAATGTTTCACTGTATGATCCAGATGTGAGAATGAAAAAAAAAAATCATTCTAAGTAAGTGCTATGTGAAGTAAATGACACTGCCTACCTTGAATTAGAAACTATCATTCATCTTGCTTTAATTTACAGAGAAGACAGGGAGGTAAAGTTTTGTAGTTGCACAAGTGTGGAGAACTAAACTTTGCTCCATGCTCTCTGGTCAGTTATGCTTCATGATTTTCTGTCCCTCTTTCCAGTGTAGACCTTATATGGAACCCTATAAGTAGACCTGCACTCTCCCTCCAGTATAACTATTCTTCAATCAGTACTTTATTTTCTTACCAAAATGAATTTGGAAGAGGTAGAACTGATCACTTTAATTTCTCTACTTAAATTTCTTCAGTGTCATCATACCATATAGAGAAAAAGAAACTAACATTTCTTTGCCTAGCAGTGAGAACTCAATGATCTTTCAGCCCCTGCTTTTCTCACTGGTCATCTTCCCCTCTGGACTCTCAATACAAAACAAAATTACTGGTATTTTACCACACTTACTCTTGCTGCAATATATATATATGTATATATATATATTTAAACATTCCTTCTACCTTGCCAATTCGGTAAATTTCTATTTATTCTTTGAAGCCTCTGTAAGTTCTTCTTTTGCAATGCCTCTGCTTCCTCAAGGTAGTCCACCATTATTTTATATAACGTCTTTGCTTACATATTGCCCTAAAGCTATGGGCTCCTTGACAGGGAGAAACTGGAATTATTGTTTGTAACTCCAGCCTTAGCAGAGTGCACTCAAGAATACTACAGAATATAGGTAAAGATCCAACCACGATGATTATAACAACATTCTAAGTAAATTGTGAATCTAATGAAGGCCATACAGGATAGAACAAATACAACCTCTGATGTCAGATATATATTTGAATCCTAATTTTGTCCCATTTCTGATATGCAAATATGGGCAAGTCACTTTCCATTGCTGAATCCAGGTGTTTCACTTACAGAGAGCAAGGAGAGAACACACCATGAGAGGAACTGAGTCTACTGCCTGCTATAAGACAGCCATAAACAAAGATTTCATGAAAAGAATATCCTAAAGCAACCCACTTTTTTTTCTGAAATGGATTTCATCTTTCCAGTGTCACCTTCTGCAGTTACCCCAAGCAGTAGAGAAGTAGAGGATAGAGCAAACAGGGTCAGGAGCAGAAGCTGGCTCATCATGTATCAGAAAGCCAGGTGACAAAGCCTAGGACTTATCCTGTAGTGCAGGAAAAGCAACAAGACATCAGCCTGGTTCTCAGACAGAGTGGGTAAGTCAGCCATCCATCACTGACAGGGCGAAGGATGGGAGATGGCTTAGATAAAAGGGATGGAAGATCCTGGGAGCTCATAATGATGTATCTGTGCAGGACTGAGCCTAGAACCAATTTTGCATCTTACTATCTCATAGCAATCTTTTTGCAGAGCCAAGGCAATTCCAAGTGCAAGGAAAAGAGGGATGGGGGCTGACTTTGCATGACCTTTTCCATTCAAGCTGGAACCAACCTCAGCTGGTTGCGGATTGAGAACTGTACCTGCAGCTGTGGCAGAATGAAAGCGTGATTTCCAGCACTATATGCATTTATACAATTATACTACAACTAAAACAACAACCTTATCTTAACAGCACCATTGAGTGTGTCTGTCATTCACCACAGGGAGGTGGGCTGGGAAAGAGGTGACGAGTTGGGTTTAGAACATGCTGTAAATGACTTTAAGAGGAGCAGCTATGAAGCCATGTGAATGGTTGAAGTAAAAATGAGCTCCAGAGGCTAGGTTGGGGAGTCAGAAATCCTGAACACCAAGTGGCAGCCAGAAGTCATGATAAGCAGGTCTGTAAGCAGAGCTCTGGATAACACGGCAGGGTTGGAGGAGGAAAGGCAGAGAGACAGGAAAGGACAACACGGAAGAACTGAGGACACTGTGGAAACAATTTGGTAATATAATTGAAAAGCACTTTGCTAGCCATTTTATAGGGAAGATACTAAATTTAAGCCCATTTTATAGATGACCTTGTGGTCCCAAGAAAAGATACATGCCTAAGGCTATGTAGTTTTGGTAAATGGGTCCAGCTGGGATTCCAATTCTGGGAAGGGTGATTCCAAAGGACTTACTTTAAATGATGTACTATATGGCTTTAGAATAAAGTGCAGTGTGTGCAAGAATTTCAATAGGATTGTAATTTAGAATTATAGATTTTATGAGCACTATGCATAATAGATCAAATAGGATTTTGTAAATGTTTCACAAGAAAATTTAAAATAGTCTCACCTTAGTACTTGTGAAGGATAGTCTGGGGCACTGGTAGGTGCCAAATCCATGGATATGCAAGTCTCTATAAAGTAATGCAGTATTTGTATATAACATATGCAAATATTCCTGCATGCTTTAAGTCATTTCCAGATTACTTGTGATACCTAATACAAGCCAGGTTTGGTCTTAACATTTAAATTCAACAATAGCTTCATAGTAATGAAAACTGATGCTGATTTATTAAATAATTAATATTTTCTCCTTATTTTCTGTGATTACAGACTATGCTTTTAATCCCTGATACCTAACCAGATCAAGCAATAGCAATCTCAGGTGGTTCTCATGAACATATGAACCAGGCACTATGCAAGGTCAGGTGATACAGACAGACAGCACACATATATGGCACAATGGAAATATTTGTATGGGAGCACACAGAGTAGAAAGCACATTCACAAATAAGTCATTTAATACTGTCCAATACTAACTGAGGCAGAGAAACTGAAGCTTACAGAAATTCAGTGACTGCGCATTCATACAAGTAAAAACCTGATGGAGGTTGGCATTAACCTTAGTTTTCCAATTTCCAGTCAGTGTTATTGCATTGTAGCCCACTACCTCTTCTTACTTATACACATTGCTTTATTAAAAAAAAAAGACTTGAGGTTGCTTAAATCTGTTCTCTTTTCTCTATATAGAAAAGAAAGGCAAAAAGATAAAATTATGTATTTAACTGATTATTGTTCCTGCAAATGAATTCTTTTAATGTAAGTTTTAAAAACTCAAAAATATTTAGTTTTAATCTACCACTGAGTTATAACTACATCTAAACACCCGTTATTGAGGCAGACTAAAGGAAAAATGACACCATTAAATGTATATGAAGAGGTATGTTATACAGGACATCTAACTCTAAGGGAGATGGTCAAACAATTTCTCCTCAAACCTAAATTCCTTTTAAGGACTCTGTGGTCCGTGTCAGCAAAACTGTGCAGGGACCCAGTGTGTGATGGTCCAGCCTCTCTCTCCTCCATGCCATCCCTCTTAATGTACCTACTGTACAGGGATTACAAGCACAAGATGAGAGGAGCACAAAGGCTGGTATTAGTTGATTCTGCCACTTCTGTTCAAAATACATAACAAAAATATGCTGTGACTAGATTGAAAAGGAGATTTCTTTAGTTGTGAATGACAGAAAATCATGTATAGAGAGATGACAAACTGTTCATGGAATATCATGTTAACACAAAACATTGTAGAAAGTATAAGAAACTGTCATAGGAACTGAGGGAGATAATTAAGACTCAAGTTAGTTCATGTGGTATCTTGAATGAGATACTGAATAAATTGGGAATCTGGTTAATAATAATGCCCCAATATCTTTATTTTTATAATAGATACACCTCATTAACTCATGTGAGATGTTTATTTATTTATTTATTTACAAGAAAAGTAGTTCTAGGGCATAGTCTTTGCAACTTTTTCGAAGAATTAAAACTATTTAATTTTTTATAAAAAATTAAAAGTATATTAAAAATAAACTATGGAGGGCCGGAGAGATATCTGTTGTAGTCAGCTTTCTTGTTGCTGTGCAGATAGAACCCCAGCAAAGGCGGCTTATGGAGGAATGGGTTTATTAGGCTTACGGACTCGAGGGGAGACTCCATCCTGGCAGGGAAAATGATGGCATAAGCAGAGGGGTGGACAGCACCTCTGCCACAGCACTGCAAACAGAGGCAGGAAGGTGTGCCAAATACTGGCAAGGGGAAGCTGGCTTATAACCCCCATAAGCCCGCCCCAACAACACAGCTCTAGTGAGGTTCTAATTCCCGAATTGCCATCAGCTGAGGATTGATCTATCAGAACACATTCATTTGTTTGTGGGGGACACCTGGATCAAGCCATGACAGTTCGCCCCTGGTCCCCACAAACTAATAATCATACATGATGTAAATACAATGCATTCAGCTCAACTCTTAAGTCCCCACAGCTTTCAACTGAGCCATAATACCAAAAATAAACCCGTAATGGCACAGAACATTCACAATGCAAAACATGAGGCACAGCAAAAACACACTGACTAAT
>PVHP010048034.1:0-12665 GCA_004024765.1 Zapus hudsonius | reverse complement strand
AACAACTCACTGTAAGATATCCCACCTCTGGCACTGAGATTTTTCTAATAACAACCTGTGGCTCTGTGTACATCATTATCCATGTCCATAGGATACTTTTTTAAAAAAATATTTTATTCATTTTCAAGCAGAGAGAGATAGAGAGATAGAGAGAGAGAGAGAGAGAGAGAGAGAGAGAGAGAGAGAGAGAGAGAGAGAGAGAGAGGAGAGAATATGCACCAGGGTCACCACCTTGTGGGTCTGGCCTATGTGGGTCCTGGGGAATTGAACCAGGGGCCCTAGGCACTGGAGCCAAGTGCCTTAACCGCTAAGCAATCTCTCCAGCCCATAGGATACTTTTGCCCATCCTCTTTTTAAACATACATATTATTGGCTAGCAAAGAAGTAGGTTTCCGTGTGGCTTAGTCATAACAACTTAATCAACCATGACATCTTTGATCAACCCCCCATCCTTCTTTTACTTTATCTCTTCCCCTGATCTCACTTAGACCATTTTACCCACTAATCTGACCCTTTACTTACATATCTACAAAACCCTTCCCTTAAGCCCTCCCCTCTCCTTCCTCCTTCATAGCCCATTTCTAGCTTCCTGGCCTCTACTACTGACTGTTACTTCAACTCATATACAAATATGAACATTTGTAGCTAGGATCCATATATGAGAGAGAATATGTGGTGGTTGACTTTCTGAGCCTGAGTTATTTCACTTAGTATAATCTTTCCCAGGTCCATCCATTTTCTTGCAAATTTCATTTTTCTTTACCACTAAATAGAACGCCATTGTATAAATATATCACATCTTTATTATCCATTCATCAGTTGAGGAACATCTAGGCTGGTTTCATTGTGACTAGAGTATTAATAAACATGGTTGAATATGTCTAAGGTAATGATTATCATCCTTAGGATATATGCCAAGGGGTGGTATAGCTGGATCATATGGTAAGTCTATTTTTAGCTGTTTCAGGAACCTCCACACTGATTTCCACAATGACTGTTTACATTCTTACCAGCAATGCAGAAAGCCTCCTATTTTTTTCCTTTGTTGTCACCAGTATTTATTTACATTTGTTTTCTTGGTGATAGCTATTCTGATAGGGATGAGATGGAATCTCAAAGTAGTTTCAATTTTCATTTTCTTAATGGCTAAGGATGTAGAACAGGTTTTTAGATGTTTATTTTTTTATTTTTATTTTTAATAATATTTTATTTTTATTTATTTGCAAGCAGAGATACAGAGAGAGAGAGAGAGAAAGTTTGGTTTATGTGGATACTGGGGAATTGAACCCGGGGCCTTAGGCACTGGAGGCAAGTGCCTTAACCACTGAGCCGTCTCTCCAGCCCTTTAGATGTTTATTGGCCACCTGTGTTTCTTCTTTTGAGAACTGTCTATTCAATTCCATAGCCCATTTAAAAAATATATTTTATTTTGCAAGCATATATATATATATATATATATATATATATAAAGAGAGAGAGAATATGAGAATATGAGAATATATATGGATTGCATCAGGGCCTCCAGCCACTACAAACTCACTTCAGATGCATGTGTCGCTTTGTGCCATCTGGTTTATGTGAGTACTGGGGAATTAAACCCAAGGTCCTTAGTCCTTGCAGGCAAGTGCCCTAACCGCTGAGCCATCTCTCCAGTCTCTAATAGCCCTTTTTTTTTTTTGATTGGATTGTTTTTTTTCCAATCCAAACTGTATCCAGCTTTATTAAAGATAATTTTCATAATCATGTTATTTCAGTCAGGACATGGGCAGACACTCATTAACAGTATACAAGAACTTTCTTACTCCCTTCATGTATGGTCTACCAAAATCAGAAAGCCACTATAAAACCCAATGAAGTCTTTATCTGATGCTCTCGACAGTGAAAGTTTAGAATGAGGGTTGACATTACACATTAAGCATGTTGTTTAACAACTTTTCACAAGCTGACTCTAACTTTCAGGAAACGAAATGAAAATGGAAGAATTATTAATCTGAAAAATAAACCCGCAATATTTTAGAAAAGGTACCATAGCTCTTGTGAGGAACACCATCTCAGTGACATCACTGCAAAGTCCAAATAATCTGACACCCCAGCAAAACCAATTTTAAGTGGTCCGATCTCAACAGGTCTCTGGTCTTAAGGGAGTTAAAGTCTATGCTGATGGTGGAGGGGAGGAACATAAAAATGAATTTTTAGTGTTCTCTGTCACAGGCATTTGTGTCAAGGTGGTTACTATGTCAACATCAGGGGATCACTCCTCTAGGAGCTAAGAGGAATCTTTCAAAACTAGCAGGGAAAGGTATTTCCCTATCACTCCAGCTTGGGAGACATTCTGTTAGTGACACATGTTCTTTTCCCCCCAAAACAATGAAGTGTTCTGTGTGCTAACAACATAGCTTTAAAAAAAAAGTAAAACAAGATTCTGCATTTTTATAAAACTTGATAAAAAATAGTATTTCAAACTGTACAGTCACCATTATCAAAAGTGCACATACTTCACTTGGCATCTCCAGAGTCTTGGGCTTTCTGTGCCTGGTCTGTTTTGGCATCTCTGTTTTCTGCAGGGGTGTTCCCATCCTTGGGAACATCAGCTTTCCCTTTGTTGCCTTGGGTACCTTCTCTCCCTTCTTTGTGGGGTCCTTTTTAGGCTTGGGCTCTGGCTTTGGAGGAGCAAGTTTAGCAAACAACTTTGTGGATCTTCTCTGTGGTTCATGCTTCACCTTGGCTTTGTCTCCTTTAACATCTTCTTCAGCCTTTTGGGCATAGCTGTGTGTGTGGGGAACAACATAGGTGCTGGATTCAGGGATGAGTAGCATGTGGCTTTGGTCATTCCAGGGGTCGTACTTCCTGCTGCTTCTTCACACTGCTCGGGCTCCGGGGGGTTTATAAAGTTTCTATGATTGGATTGTTTGATGTCTTATTATTTAGTTTTTTTTTGTATATCCTGGATATTAATCCTCTGTCAGATGTATATCGCTGGCAAAGATTTTCTCCCATTCTGTAGGTTGCCTCTTTGCCTTAATCAATATTGTCTTTTGCTGCACAAAAGCTTTTTTTGTTTTTGTTTTTGGATGTAGGGTCTCGCTCTACACCAGGCTGCCCTGGAATTCCCTATGTAGTCTCAGGGTCACCTTGAACTCACAGTGATTGCCATACCTCAGCTTCCTAAGAGCTGAGATGGCAGCTGTGTGCCACCATGCCTGCCCAGTGGTTGTACTTCCTGAGGAGCTGGGATTATATTCAGAAAGTTGTTGCTTATGCTAAATGTTGAAGTGTTTCCCCTACTTTTTCCTCTACCAGTTTCAGATTTTCAAGTCTGATATTAAGGTCTTTGATCTATTTGGACTTGTTCTTGTGCATGAAGAGAGATAAGGATCTATTTTCAGCCTTCTACATATAGATACTCAGTTTCCCAGCACTATTTCTTATAGAGGCTGTCTTTTCTCCAGTGAATATTTTTGACATTTTGTTGAAAATCAGACCTGGATCCTCTGTTCTGGACCATTGATTCACATGTCTTTTTTTAAAAAAATTATCCATAATGAGATAAAATGGGTTGGAAGAGCCACAGTTCTCTTGCTGCATTCTGAAAGATACAAACAGAAAGAGAGTGAGGTCAGTATAGGTTAACTGAGATACACATTTCTGAATTAGCTAGATTCTATTGTTAGTAGCCTCTTTGTAAATCACTCATATAGTGCATCTCTCTTTGGGGGGGTCCAAGAGTTTGGTTCCCAGTGTATTTCACCCTAAGTCCCCAGTTCCAGTTAAGAGCTCCCTGTCACTGAGTGGATTATTTGGCTGAATTAAAAGCTGTTGATTGCCTCCCCCAGGCTTTGGCTCCTCCATTGCACAAATGCTCCTTTCTTGGTTCATTGTTCTCTCCCAGTATCACATGTCTTTTTGTGCCAGTACCATACTGTTTTTGTAACTATGGTTCTGTAATATATATATACATATATATATATATATATATATATATATATAAATAAACTTTTACTGACAGCTTTCATAATTATAGATGATAAACCATTATAATTCCCTCCCCACCCCCACTTTCCCCTCCCTAATCCACCCTCCATCATATCTCCTTCCTTTTCAATTAGTTTCTATTTTGTTTTGATGTCATCTTTTCCTCCTCTCATAAAGGTCTTGTGTAGTTAGTATCAGGCACTGTGAAGTCATGAATATCAAGGCTACTTTGTGTCTGGAAGCTTGCATTGTAAGCAGTCCTACCCTTCCTTTGGCTCTTACAATCTTTTTGCCACCTCTTCTGCAATAGACCCTGAGTCTCAAGAAGTGTGATAGAGACGTCCCAGTGCTGAACACTCCACTGTCACTTTTACTCAGCACAGTGGTGTCTTTTGAGTTATCCCAGTGGTCACTGCCATCTGAAAAGAGAAGCTTCTCTAGCCAAACATGAGAGTAGCATTATTAATATATGGATATGCACATTTAAAAAAAGAAGTGCTCATATGGCAGTTTGGTGGGCATCATATGTGCATGTAACCAGACAACAGCAGGTTGGCTCATGACCTCCCTGACTTTTTTTTTTTTTTTTTTTTTTGGTTTTTCGAGGTAGGGTCCCGCTCTAGTCCAGGCTAACCTGGAATTCACTATGTAGTCTCAGAGTGGCCTTGAACTCACAACAATCCTCCTACCTCTGCCTCCTGAGTGCTGGGATTAAAGGTGTGTACCACCACGCCCAGCTAAACCTTTTAGTTTTTGGTTAGCCTTCCACCTCTCCTTTACTCAATCACCCTCCCTGACTCCACTTAGGCCCTATCTAGCTTTCTGGCTTTTACTACTGACTTTTGGATTGATTTTATATAATTTTAAACATGTACACATACAAAGGGGGGGGGGAACCTAGCTGCCTCCTGTGCTACCCATAACTCCCTAACCCACAGGTTGATCCAGTATGCCCACTGAGGAGGAAACCCATTGTGTTGGGGACAGGGAGGAGGGAAATGGGGTACCAACACAATATTTGCCCATACAGTGTATCTAATTTTGAATAATAAGGTAACTGATACAATGGGGTTTCCACAAACCCTTTTTCAGATTTATTAATTTATTTGATCAGTTTATAGAAATCAGGGAAATAGATTTACTGGTTTATTAGAAAGGATATTACAAAGATATAGATGAAGACATGATAGGGCAAGTATTAAGGAAGGAGTGTGGAATTTTCAGTGCCTTCTTCAATATGTCACCCTTCAGGAACTTCCATGTGTTCAGCCACCTAGAATTTCTCTGAACCCTGTATCTGTGAGCTATTTTTATTCATATGTATGTATGTATGCATGCATGTATATATATATGTCTGTGTGAATGCATATAGTTTGTTTGTTTTGAGGTAGGGACTCACTCTAGCTCAGGCTGACCTGGATCTTACTCTGTAGTTCCAGACTTGCCTCCAACTCACAGTGATCCTCCTCTGCCTCCTGAATGCTGGGATTAAAGGCGTGAGGCACCATGCCTAGCTTTTAAAGAAAATATTTTATTTATTTATTTGCAGAGGGCGGGAAGAATATCAGAGTGAGAGCTCCAGGGTCTGTAGCCATTGCAAATGAACTCCAGATGCATGGAACACTTTGTGCATCTGGCTTTATGTGAGTACTGGGGAATTGAACCCAGGCACCCAGGCTTTGCAAGCAGCACCATTAATCGTTTAGTTATCATCCCAGTCCCTCTTATTTTTCAGTAGAAAATGCATTGTATAGGTATGGTTAAAGCATGGACATGTGCTCACTTTGGCAGCACATATACTAAAGCATGGACAGTCATTTACCAAGGGGCTTGGACAAAGACTATGACCCAATTCTGATAAACCGAGCAAATAATGTGATAAATATCCTTAAGTGAAACCTTCATTTCTAATGATTTCCTTGGAAGAAATACCTAGATGTAAACCTAGGAGTCAGAAATATTTCAAGGCAGGCTATCCATGGTCCCCTGCCCCATGGACTGATCCAGACTGCCCATGGAGGAGGATATCCAGCTGATTGAGGATAGGGAAGAGGGGCATTAGGGAACTGGGGATAACAACTCAATGTCCATTGAATGTAACTCATTATGAATAATAGTAATTAAAAAAAGAAATATTTCAAGGCTTTGGATACATGCATTGGAAATTTTTAAAAAAATATTGTGTGCGTGTGGTATATGCACATGTGTGCAGATAGATGTATGTGCCCTGTGTGTGCAGAGGTTAAAGGAAGATGTTAGGTGTCCTCCTTTATGTCTTCCACCTTATTTCTCTGTGACAGTCTCTTATTGAACCTAGAGCTCCCCATTCTTCAGTTAGACTGCTGACCAGGGTGCCCCAGAGATTCTCCAGTCTTAGCCCTGCTGAGTGCTGGGATTACAGGCATGCCTAACCATACCTGGCTTTATATGTGGGTGGTGGGGGATCTTATTCAGGTCCTCATGTTCCCACTAAACCATCTCCCCTGCCCCAAGGAAATTGTTTCTTAAGACTTAGTTATTTCTTAGTGGTGATTTTTCAATAATAAGCTAGTAGTAATAAAGCTACAATTTATTTTCAGGTTCTCCTCTTGTAGTATCTTTAATTGGTGCACTGTTACGTGATTTTCCTGACCGCTGGCAGTACTACCTCAGACAGCTTCAGAATAAGCAGTTTAAGAGAATAAGGAAATCTTCATCTTATGATTATGAGGCTCTGGATGAAGCCATGTCTATAAGTGTGGAAACGCTCAGAGAAGACATCAAAGATTATTACACAGATCTTTCTGTCCTTCCGAAGGACGTTAAGGTGCCTACAAAGGTAATGGATGGTGAGCAGTCCTTGGCACTGGGTATTTATGGCTTGTGGCCTTTGATAAGAGCACTGAGGTAATTGTTGCAGAGGGTTGTGGGAAGTCCCCCGAATTAGGTGGTAGGTAGCAGGTGTGGAAGCCCCTCTGCTTTTAGTTTTCACAAAGGCTCTTTGTTGAAATGTAAGTTACTTAATTCTCTTATTCTAGGGAAGCTTTCTTTCTTGAGGAATATTGAGCTTTTTATGAAGTGGGGAAATTCTTATTCAGGGCATTAAGATAATGTTTTGATAAAAATTCTTTGTCTCTAGTACTATTCATTGTACTTTTGTGATTTATTTAAATGCTTGAATGATCCCTAGGTGTTATGTGTTCTCTGGGATATGGAAACTGAAGAAGTTGAAGATATACTGCAGGAGTTTGTTAATAAATCTCTCTTATTCTGTGATCGGAATGGAAAGTCATTTTGTTATTATTTACATGATCTTCAAGTAGATTTTCTTACAGAGAAGAATCGTGGTCAGCTTCAGGTACTTGTACCTCAGTATTTTTTAAAAAATTCGTTTTATTTTGAAATAATTTTAGACTTGTAGAGAAGTTACGAAGTAGTAGAGTTTTTTTTATTAACCTTTGTTTAGCTTCACCTAGTTTTAACATTCATATACCTATTATGAAAGTACCAAAGCTAGAAAATTACCATCAAGATTCTATTATTAAGTAATTCACAGCCTTGATTTGAATGTGTTGTCCTTTCCACTAAGAGTCATTCTGTGGTCTAGATCCAGATCTGAGTTTGTGCAGCATCTGACTAGCCTTTCCCTTAGTCACCCCCTCTGTTATTCAAGTGCTGGAAATTGAACTCAGGGTCTCACTTTGACAATCACTCTGGCACTAAGAATCTTTTTTTAAAGGTTTAGAGAGACTTTATTAGATGAAGGAAAGGAAAGAGGAGGAGATACAGAGAGCTCCCACCATGAGGTAGTCTAGAGGAGGTACAGCCCCTAGCACTAGGATTTTTAAAAATTATTATTAAGTAGAAACTTTGTATGCATAAGTCATGTGCTGGTACCTCTGTTTCCCTCCTCCCTGCCCCCATTCCACTCTGACCTCTCCTTAGTAGCAATCAGGGATTGCTGGTATGCTCCATGGGATTGAGGGCTATGTTTTGTTCAAGTGGCAGTCATTAGAGTGGGGGGCAATGCCTCTAGATATTCCCCAACCTTGGCTCTTACAATCTTTTCACCCCCTCTTCCACAAAGTTCCCTGAGGTATGGTGGGTAAGTGAACTTTAGTGTTGAGCTCAGAGCACCTTCTAGATTTCTGCATTAGAACTTTTTGAGTATCCTTGGTGTCTGTCTTCCCCCTGGCTCAGGTTGTCAGGCTTGTTGTGGAAGGAGCACTCTTGCTCATCTCTTCACTTTCTCTTGTAGTTCACATGGGTCCTTGCTGGTGTGTCAGGGGCGGTTTATCTCCTGCCAGGGAGTTAGCTATCATTTCTGGTCTTGTTGGTAGAATTACATTGTCCATGGTTCTCACTGCCTTCTGAAAGATAAAAACATAAATTCTCCAGAAGAGAGTGAGATCAGCATAGGTCAAATGGGATAAGCATTGTCAATTTGGCAAGATTGTACTGTGTGTAATTTCTCTTTAGGCCCATGGTTAGAGGAAGCTTCCCCTTGGAGTCCAGTTGGTCTCCATAGGAATTTGGCTTAGATCTCAGTTCTAGCTATAGGTTCCTTGCCACTGAGCAGATCTTTTAGCCAATCAGAGAGCCCTTGATTATCCACCCAGGTTAAGTGCCACTGTTGCACATGTGTGTACATCTTGTCATGCCGGTTGCTGTCATACAGTAGTGTCCCCTGCTTTCTCCTTACATTGCTGGCCTATTTCCCCTGGCAGCTCATGTAGCTCTTTCCAGCATTATTTGGGTTAGCTATGTGGCAACTAGATTCTATTTCCATATTCCAGTAGGGTCTCTCTTGATGGTGCGAGTCGGCAGCCTGGGTTTTAGAGCAATAGGGTCTTATCTTTAACCTGAGGGAGGTAGTCAAGGGCTTTGAGAGAAGCCTGTCTTGTTTTGAGGTCCTTGTAGGTCTCTGCAATCAGTAGCTCAATGTGGGTAGTAATCGATTTCTGGTACTGGGAGTTTCAAGCCAGAGGCAAATGTTTCAGAGTTAGGCTTCATCACACCCTCTTCAGGGCCCTTCTTACCAGACGGATACCCCTGTATTCCTTTGGAGGGTTGTATGTTTTAGCCTACTGTCCAAGAGTATGGTACCAATGGATTAGTTTTACATATATCTTACCTTACCTTCCCATATCTGCCCTCCCCCTTGACAAGCCCATTATCTATCTCTTGAGTTGCATGTCAGGTTTGCTTGCAGTTCAAGCTGATTCTGGTTAGGAACTGCAGATGAGGGATAATATGTGGCTTTTGTCTCTGTTTTTGTGTGAGTTCACAGAGTATGATCTGTTGTAGTTCCATCCATTTTCCTGCAAGTTTCATGATGTCATTTTTCCTTTTCCTGCTTTGTAGACTTCCATTGTATGTATGTACAACAACTTTGATACCCACTCATCCAGCAGTGGGCATCTGGATTGATTCCAGTTCTTAGCTATTGTGAATTGAGCAGGTATAAACATGGTTGAGCAAATGTCTCTGTATTGGAGAGAGGAATCTTTAGCCCAGTGGAGGAGTAGCTGGGTCAGGTGTAGCTCTATTTCCATCTTTTTCAGGAGCCTCCACACTGATTTCAGCAGTGGTTGTAAAAGTTTGCACTCCTACCAGCAGTGAATGAGGGTTCTTTTTTTCCCCTGCAGACACATTCTAGCTGGAGTAAGGTGGTATCTCAAAGTTGTTTTGATTTACATTTCCCTGATTAAGGATGTTGAACATTTTCTTAAGTGAGTATTGGCCATTTGTATTTCCTCCTCTGTGAATTCCCTATTCAGCTTAGGCCCCATTTTTTTTTTTTTCTGAGTAGGTTGTTTGGTTTTTGTAGTCTCAGGCTGGCCTCAAACTCCAGGCGATCCTCCTACCTCTGCCTCCCGAGTGCTGGGATTAAAGGCGTGTGCCACCACACCCAGGTTGTTTGGTTTTTTATTGCTTAATTTGAGGTCTTTGTAGATTCTAGATATTGGGCCTCTGTTCATGATGTAGCTGGTGAAGATTTTCTCCCAATCTGATGGTGGTCTGTTGGCTCTGTGTATGGTATAGTTGTCAGTACAAAAGCTTTGTAGCTTGATGAGATCCCAGTGGTTGAGTGATTATAGCATTTCTTGGGCTACTGGGGTAATAATGTTCAGGAAGTTTTCCCCCACTCCTATATTGTAGAGAGTTCCCCCTGTTTTTTTCTTTCCTGCCAGGTTATTAAGGGTTTCAGGTTTTATATTGAGGTCTTTAATCCATTTGGAGTTGACTTTTTTGTGCATGGCGAGGAGTGGGTATAGTTTCTTTTTTTTTTTTTTTGAGGTAGGGTCTCACTCTAGCCCAGGCTGACCTGGAATTCACTATGTAGTCTCCGGCTGGCCTTGAACTTGCAGCAATTCTCCTGCCTCTGCCTCCCAAGTGCTGGGATTAAAGACATGCACCACCATGCCCAGTTTAGTTTCATTGTTTTATGTGGTAGCACTAAGATTTATGTCCAGCCCAGCCCTGTCACTTTTGAAGAGGACTGACTAGTTAATTTGTACAATATCCTACAATGTTAATGTGTGTGTTTTCTCCTGTTATAGAATGCCACAGAAACTGTGCTACATCCCTATTGCATCATACCAGGGAGTGCTAAGGGTTGGTGTGTCTCATGGAGAATGTAAATGTTCTTCATTTGGCTGAAGTGCTGTTTGCCAGGTTTCTCCACTGTAGTTACTGTGCTTTTCCTTTTGTCACTAAGAAATAACTTGTGGGGATTCCTTGGGTCACTAAATTCCTTTGGAAATTGGAGGTCCTGAGATGCTCAGGTTATGAAATTGTCTCTGTTCTCTGAAGTGTTTGATTTTGGTTTCAGGATCTACATAAGAAGATGGTCACTCAGTTCCAGAGGTATTACCAGCCGTATGCTCTTTCTCAAGACCAGGAGGACAGCATGTATTGGTACAACTTTCTGGCCTATCACATGGCCAGTGCCAAGATGCACAAAGTAAGATGACACATTTCAAAATACTTTTATTTCTCTTTCTTTTATTCCATATATGTTGCAGATATTTTGCTTGGTTTAAGTTTTATTTATATTGTTGCATTGATGACTTGAATTTTTATTGTTACTTTATTTTTTGTTTTTTTCCTAGGTAGATTCTCACTGTAGCCCAGGTTGACCTGGAACTCACTCTGTAGTCCCAGGCTGGCCTCAAACTCACAATGATCTTCCTACCTCAGCTCCCCAAATGCTGGTTTTAAAGGCGTGTACCATCATGCCCAGCTTTTGAATTTTTATATAGTTAAATATATTATAATTGTTAGGCATTTTGTTTATTAGTAAGACTGAGCTTCTAGCTTATATAATTTTTTTTCTTATTTTTACCTGCAGTGATTAAAAAAGGTACCTTAGTAACCTCAGCAAATGAATAATCCGGATTCTCTTCATACCTGTAGTTTTATGGGTACTATAGATCTGTTGATAAGCTTTAAGTGGAAATGGAGGTCAGGCAAACATATTCATTCATTCCCCAAGTACTTACTGAGTGCTTGTTAATAGAATAGTATTATTCTTCATTCTGAGGCAAAAAGTCTCTGCTTTCCTCAAGGGTTTCTTTTGAGGCAAGGTCTTTACTCTAGCTCAGGTTGACCTGGAACTCATTCTGTACACTAGGCTGGCTTCACACTCACAGTGAGCCTCCTACTTTAGGTCTCCCAAGTTCCGAGATTAAAAGCATGTGCTATCATGCTCAGCTTTGATTACTGCTAATATTCTTAACATTCCTTTAATCTTAAGAAATAATAGGATTGGAGAGATGGCTCATTGGAAAAGGTGCTGGCTTGCAAAGCTTAATGAGCCAGGTTTGATCCTCCAGTACCCACATACAGCCAGATGCACAAAGTGGTACATGCATCTGGAGTTCATCTTCAACTGGTAGAGGCCCAGTTAGCACCCATTCTCTCTCTCTCTCTCTCTCTCTCTCCTTCCAAATAAATAAAAAAAATATTTAAAGAAACAACATTAGAAAAATAATAAGCCGGGCGTGGTGGTGTACACCCTTAATCCCAGCATTTGGGAGGCAAAGGTAGGAGGATCACCATGAGTTCAAGGCCACCCTGAGACTACATAGTGAATTCCAGGTAAGCCTGGACTAGAACAAGACCCTACCTTGAAAAACCAAAATAAAAAAAATAAATAAATATTGCTTCACTTTGATTACTGGGGAAATTTTGGCAATATATACATTTAAAAATTTTTTATTTTTTTTTTTCACACAAGATCTTGCCATGTAGTCTAGGATGGCCTCAAATTTGCAGTCCTTTTGCCTCAGCCTCCTGAGTGCTAGGACTGCAGGTGTGTACTACCACATCTGGGACCGATACTCAACAGCGAACCTCCTACCTCTGCCTCCTGAGTGCTGGGATTAAAGGTGTGCGCCACCATGCCTGGCTCTCTCTCTCTCTTTTTAAACAATTTTATTTATTTGAAAGCAGAGAGATGGAGATGATAGATGATAGATAGATAGATAGAGAATGAGAGTGAATATGGGCATTCCAGGGTGTCTAGTCACTGTAAACCAACTCCAGGTGCATGCGCCACTTTGTGTATCTGGCTTCTGTGGGTACTGAGGAATTGAACCCTGGTAATTAGGCTTTGCAGGCAAGTGCCAAGTGCATTAATCACTGAGCCATCTCTCCGTCACCCTTTCTTCCCTTCCCTTCCCTTCCCTTCCCTTCCCTTCCCTTCCCTT
>PVHP010048033.1:0-12699 GCA_004024765.1 Zapus hudsonius | reverse complement strand
ACCTGGAATTCACTATGTAGTCTCAGGGTGGCCTTGAACTCACAGTGATCTTCCTTCCTCTGCCTCCCAAGTGCTAGGACTAAAGGTATGTGCCATCATGCCCAGCTCCAAAATATTTTTTATTTTGATTTATTTATTTGCAAGGAGAGAGTGGGGGTTGCAATATGAGTGAGGATTGGTGTGCTAGTCCTTTTGTCACTGCAAATGAACTATAGATGCATTGCGCCTCTTTGTGCATCTGGCTTTAAGTGGATACTGGGGAATTGAACCTGTCATTAGACTTTTCAGGCAGTTGCCTTAACCGCTGAGCAATCTCTTTAGTCCTGATACTGAATTCTTAATCCTCCTGCTGTCACTTCCAAATTCTGGGATTACAGATTGCATTTAGAATCTTTGTGCTTGGATAGAGCATAGTGGGTGGATAGAAAGGTTCACTTTCCACTGTCCTCAGTGCCCTTCATTTAAACTTTGTCAAATACGTGGTTACACCAAATAAATTTCTTTTGTTCCCTCTTTTGAGACAGGGTCTCATGTAGCCAAGGCTGGCCTGAAACTTTTGATCTTCTTGCACTGCCTCCCAAGTGTTGGTATTACAGGCCTGCCAGGCCCGGCTACTCTACTATGTTTTGAAGTATGCCTAGCTATTTCTGCAAATCTCTGTGCAGTTGTTTGCTTATAAGATACTTACCAATGTATATGCATGCCATTTCCGCTTGAATTTGTGGTTTATATCCCAGCAATTCCAATTTAAAAGGTTTCTACTATGTTGGAATGTGTGTGTTAATTTTTCCTCCAACTTGAACTCAGTAACTAAAGGAATTAGTGGTGGCTGTATCTTAGTCTGGTGAGGTGGTGCATTCCGAGCTCTGTGCACTGCCTAGCATGCATGAGGTCCATTCAGTGCATAGTACCAAAAATAATACCAACGAAATATGTGGTTGGGTAAGGCCCTGGGTTCAATACCCAACTACCACAACAAACAAACACCCAAAACAAAATTTGTGGTTATAGATCTATGGTGGGAAATCTAAAATTCCCATCAATTTACTTTTCAAAAGCAAGCCAGAACCCAAAAAAGCAACTCCTTGTGTCATTCCCCCCCACCCCAAAGGTAGGGACTAAAGGCCTTTTTGCTTTTTTTTGAGATTTATTTTATTTATTTATTTGAGAAATGGAGAGGAAGAGAGGCAGATAGAATGGGCACACCAGGGCCTCTAGCCACTGCTAACGAACTCCAGATGCATGCAGCACCTTGTGCATATGGCTTTACGTGTGTACTAGGGAATTGAACCTGGGTCCTTACGCTTTGCATGCAAGCACCTTAACCCCTGAGCCATTTCTCCAGCCCTTGTTGTGCTTTTTAAAAGTCTGTGGAAATCCTGTTATCTTTCAATTCTGAGCAGTTAGACACCTTTGGTAAGATGGGGGTGCAGCTCTGAGTAGAACATCTCTCATAGCTTAAATCTAAGTAAATGGGGTATGGATTCTCTTTCTCTTCTTTTCTGCTCCCCTCTCTCCCTTCAATACAATAGCCCAGGCTGGCCTCAAACTTATGTAGCTGATGATAACCTTGAATTTCTGATTCTCCTCCCTTTATCTCTCAAGTATTGAGATTATAATTATAGGCTTGTGCCAGTCTTAGTATATGGATTTCCATTTGATTGTGGTAGTTAGGAAAGGTGAAAGAAAGTGAAAATATTGTGTATAGGCTTTGTAACCATGAGCTAATTTAATTTTAAGCCTCTGTTTTCTCAACTGTAAAATGGAGCAAAGTGAGTTCTTCAATTAATAACTAGTATAATATTTGTTGTAATAATACTTAATAACATTTATATTCTTATGTAACTTTTCTTGGTTCCCAAACATTGAAGTCATAATAACTAAAGGACTTTGTTAAAATATTTCTTTCTTTCTTTTTTTTTTTTTTGGTTTTTCGAGGTAGGGTCTCGCTCTAGTCCAGGCTGACCCGGAATTCACTATGTAGTTTCAGGGTGGCCTTAAATTCACGGTGATCCTCCTACCTCTGCCTCCCAAGTGTTGGGATTAAAGGCGTGCACCACCACACCCGGCTTGTTAAAATATTTCTTGAATTTTTAATACATCTCTTTTCAGACTGAGAGGGAAACCAGCTTTGCTTCCTTAACTAATTCTTCATCAGGAGAGAGAAGAAGGGTTTATGTGGAGAATGCAGTAGCCTTAAAAACTCAAACCTGTTGCTTTGTGGAAAGCTGTTTAGAGACCTTGCATTCATTACTTACTCTGCTGGAAGAGCTGGGGGATGGGCCACTCTGAGGGTGACAGATGTGCCCTGTGATGCCTGTGGTCGTGTGCCTGCTCTGTCCCTCTGCTCCCAGCACCAGGTGCAGTCATTGTTCTGGCTGGTCTCTCTTCATGCATCCTCATCTGTTACTCTGCTCTTTCTAGCTCATTGTTTCTGTAGGAAATTAGCATTAAAAACCCATCTGAAACCCCTATGTCCCTCAACTGCAGGTGACTGTTATTGGCCCCAGCTGCCACCCTTGCGCTTGATTACTTCCATATGGGGCTGTGCAAAGAAGTAGTGGCCATTTATTGATTTCCACCACAACCCCCACCTCTGTTACTCAAACTGTTATACCCTGAAATCTATTAGACCCCCAATAGGCTATATAGCTCAGTTGGCACTACAACTGTGATGAATGTTTTACAAGCAAAACTAATTACACCCTCTTCACCACCTCCTACCTAAATATTAAATGTAGAAAAACCAGAGTGCCTTAAGTGGAATAGTAATTTGTTTAAATGTCTGGAGTCGAATCTGTTTCTGAGTAGTAAAGCTTAGATTTTGGATAGAACTTTGTGGAAAATATTAGTCACTGCTTTAAACATTTCACACCACACCCAGAGTATTCAAGCAAATTGGACTACTACTAGCTCTCTAGAGAAGTGACACAATTTTTTGTTTTATTTCAAGGTAGGGTCTCACTCTAGCTCAGGCTGACCTGGAATTCACTCTGTTGTTCCAGGCTGGCCTCAAACTCACAGCAAACCCCCCCCCCCCCAACTGCTGGGATTAAAGATGTGTGTCACCATGCCCTCCAAATTTTTTTTTGAATTATTTATTTATTAGAAAGAGACAGAGTGAGTATGGGTGCCCCAGGATTTCCTGCCATAGTAGATGAACTCCAGACATGTGCTCCACTTTTGTTCATCTGGGTTTACATGGGTACTAGGTAATTAAACTTCTGGCTGTTAGGCTTTGCAGGCAAGCACTTTAACCCGCTGAGCCATCTCTCCAGCCCCTCTTTTAACAATTCTTGTACATGCAAGATCACTTCAAAAAAGGAAAAGTGACAGATACTCATTAACTCCAGCACTTGATCAAGGGAAATGCAGGTTTGAGGCCAGCCTGAATGAATAGGGAGGCCCTGTCTCAAAAAATTTTTTTTTCCTTTTTTTCAGGCAGGGTCTCACCTTAGCCCAGGCTGACCTGGAACTCACTATGTAGCCTAGATTGGCCTCCAACTCACAGCAATCCTCTTTTCTTAGATTTAGCTGCAGTTCTGGGACTAAAGGTATAAACCACCACACCCAGCTAAAAAAGGTGCTTGCTACTCTTTCCTTCTTTCATAATTCAGGTAGGATCTCCCTCTAGTCGAGGCTAACCAGGATTTCACTACGTAGTCTCAGGCTAGCCTTGAACTCATAGTACTCCTCCTACGTCTGCCTCTTGACTGCTGGCATTAAAGGTGTGTGCCACCACACCCGGCAACTTTATTTATTTTTATTGAGAACTTCATTCATATATTGTATATTAGTCATATTAAACGCACTTTTAAATTGAAGTATAAGAAATAAGATGTGGGTTTGAGATTGTAGATTTATTTGTTGGTGCAGTGCTTGCCTGGCATTTACAAAGTTCTGGGTTTGAACTTCAGCACTGAACAGGGCATGGTGGCAATACTATGATCCTAACACTCAATAGGTGGAGGCAGGAAGAGGATCAGGAGTTTAAGTCCTTTCTTTGCTACATAGGGAGTTCAAGAGACCCTGCCTAAAAAAATTCGGAGAGATAAATATTCATCAACAGTAACAACAAAAATATTTAAAAGATATTTAAAAAATTTATTATTTATTTGCAAGCAGAGAAATGAATGGATGGATGGATGAACGAACCAGGGCCTCCTGCCACTGCAAACGAACTTCAGATGCACCGCTTTGTGTATTTGCCTTTACATGGGTATTGGGGATTTGAATCCAGGTTACAGGCTTTGCAAGCAAGTTCCTTTAATCACTGAGCCATCTACCCAGACCACCAGTTGTGATATTAAGTGGTCAGTTTTAAAAAAAGAAAAGAAAACAAAGGAACAAAAACAAACAAAAAAAAGTGGTCAGTTTATAGTTGTCTGAAGAAATAAATTGCTATATTCAGAATGACAATGAAGAAATAGCCTAGTAGACATCAGAGGGATGAATATTTCAGTGCAAAGGCAGTATGATGGGAATAAACTTGGTATGTTCAAAGAAAAATGGCCAGTGTAGTTATAATGTGAAAAGACAAGAGTAGAGATTTAAGTTAGAAAGGGGAGATAACATAGGCTGGCCTTGAACTCACAGCAATTTCCCTGCCTCAGTCTGTAATTGCTGGGGTGGCTCTTTCATAGATCTTTGTAAGTCAGGATGAGGAATGTGTGTGTGTGTGTGTGTGTGTGTGTGTGAGAGAGAGAGAGAGAGAGAGAGAGGAGAGAATATGAATATGGGTATGGGTGCTCCAGGGCCTCTTGTCACTCTAAAGGAACTCCAGACACATGTGCCACATTGTACATCTGGCTTTACATGGGTACTGAGGAATGAATTTGGGTCTGGCAAGGAAGTGCCTTTAACAACTGAGCCATCTCCTCAGCCTCCAAGACAAGGAATTTTTCTTTTCTTTTGATAAGGAATTTTTAAATTCGAGTGCTGAGTAACTATAGAAGAGTTATCAATATGGCACAAATTATATTTTATTTTTCCACATCAGGCTCTTTTTTTTTTTTTTTTGGTTTTTCGAGGTAGGGTCTCACTCTAGCTGAGGCTGACCTAGAATTCACTATGTAGTCTCAGGGTGGCCTTGAACTCACGGCAATCCTCCAACCTCTGCCTCCTGAGTGCTGGGATTAAAGGCGTGCGCCACCATGCCCTGCCCTCATTTTCATTTTTATCTGTAGCACAAAAAAGTAAATTCCGGGGGCTGGAGAGATGGCTCAGCGGTTAAGGCGTTTGCCTGCAAAGCAGAAGGACCTGAGTTTGATTCCCCAGTGCCAATATCAAGCCAGATTTACAAGGTGACGCATGTGTCTGGAATTTGTTTGCAGTGGCTGGAGGCCCTGGCATACCCGTTCATATTCATTCATTCTCTCTCTCTCTCTCTCTCTCTCTCTCTCTCTCTCTCTCTCTCTCTCTCTCTCTCTCAAATAAAAATAAACTATTTTTTTAAAAAGTAAGTTCTGGGGGTTTTTGATTAAATTAACAAATCACATGGTGTTTACGTAGACTGCTTATGTGTTTTCTTTTAGGGTATGATGATTTACCTGATGCCAGTGTTCACATTTTATTTTCTACCTAACAGTATATGGACCAGTTATTGCAGTCATTGTAGATCTTCTTTTCTCTTTCTCCTTCTTTCTCTCATCTCTTTCCCTCCTTCCCTTTTTCCTATTTGTCTCTCCCCCTTTCCATTCTTCTTTCATCCCCTTACCTCTCTGCTCTCATTTTCTTTGCTCTCCTCTCTTCCCTTCTCACTCCCTCTCTCTTTCCAGTTCCCTACCCTCCATCTTTTTCTTTCTTAGGCTGGTTTAAAACTCTATTGGGAGGCAGAGGTAGGAGGATCACCATGAGTTTGAGGCCACCCTGAGACTACATAGTGAATTCCAGGTCAGCCTGGGCTAGAGTGAGACCCTACCTCAAAATATTGAAAAACTGAAAAAAAAAACCCCTCAATATTATGTATTACCTTGAACTCTCCCTTCACCACCCCCAACATTTTTTTTTGTTTGTTTTGTTTTTTTCTGAGGTAGGTTCTCTGGCCCAGGTTGGCTTTGAACTCACAGTGATCCTTCTACCTCTCTACTTCCTGAGTGCAGGGATTAAAGGCGTGTGCCACCTTGCCTGGCTATTTTTCACATTTTATTGAAAAATTTTAAGAAAATGGCAGTTAGTAAAGGGCACTAACAAATAAATACTAGTGGAAAACAGTATAAAAATAAAAATGTCATTGGCGTCTTTAATTCGTTAAGAGCACAAAATAGAACAGGCAAGAACGTGTTTTACACAAATTAAAAGCTGTATTTTAATAACTCTCTCCAAAGCATATATACACAGAAAATGTTATGTAAAGGAAAGCTATTATATACAAGAAGTTGTATATTGAATTCATCAAGGGAAGAGTTGTTGAAACAGGGATTAACAGTCTTCAACAAGTTGTTAATTCTCCCCTCAAAATAGGATTTTGATAATGCCTAGGATGGCTTCAAACTTGTGATCCTCCTATCTCAGGCTCTGAAGTGCTGGGATTATAGGCATGTATTACTACACCCAGCAAGATTAACAGTTCTTAAGAACTGAGTGTTCAAATGCTGCATAGCACATAGATATATACTGTATAAACTACTGTGAAGTTCAAAAGAAGTATCTATATAGCTTTTAGCAAAATGCTTCTCCAGAAAAGCAAGTCAAAACATAATCAGCCGATCAAGGAAGCTACAGCTAAATATCAGAGCTACAAGTTACTCATATCTGTCCTAGAAAATCCTATTTATCCAGAATAGACTAAATTTTCAGGACATAACAGGCACTTTTGTGTTTTTGTTTTTCAAGGTAGGTTCTCACTTGCTCTAGCCCAGGCTGACCTGGAATTCACTATGCAGTCTTGGGCTAGCCTTGAACTCATAGCGATCCTCCTACTCTGCCTGCCAAGTACTGGGATTAAAGGCATGTACCACCATGCTGAGCCAAAACAGAGACGTTTTACCCACCTCAAACTCTCCATTTCTTCCCCCTATCCACCAGTAATTCAGCATGATCCACAGAAAGAAAGCTGCCTTTAGAATTGGCTATTTTGTTTTTCTTTCTGTAGAGAGCCTGTCATGGAGCCTGGATATTTCAGATTCATTAGCATCCATGACCAGTGTCCTGCTGTGGTCCAAAAACTTAGCAGTGGACTTGGTGAATTCAGCTTCCCTTTGCTGCTTTTTTATTCCACTGATTCAGGTCAGCTTCAGGGTGTTATTGTCATCAAATCTTTTGAGACTGGAGGACAGCTGCCAGATACCATCATGTTCTATCCCTGTATGACCTTTCTTGAACGTTAAGGATATATATGAAGCACAAAGCTAGTACCGGCTTGGACTCTGGTAAAGGTTGCATATAATCACAAATTAAAGCCACTATGGCAAAGAAGGAGGAAATGGTACAGATGGTGAGACTACCGTCAATTAGACCAAAATTCTCCACATACTTGTATTTTTCCAGAAGTACCTTTTTGGTGGAATTATCCAGAGTTTTTCAAAGCTGACCCATCCCATTTATTGATTTTTGACAGGTTTTTCATCAATCTTCCATTTATCCAATAAGCCACTACTGCTGCTATTTGTCTTGAAGCTAGGTTCATTGCTCCACTACTGCCACATCTTGTCTGCCTCAATGTCTCCCTTACCTGTGACTTATCCTGACCTTGAACCCTTGATCCTCCTTTTTCTACATCCAGAGTGATGGGATATCAGGCACATGCCAGCATACATGTTTTGATGTAGTGCTGGGGCTCAAACTCGGCCCTTGTGCATGCTCGCAGATGCTACTAGCTGAACTACAACCCCAGTTCTCATTTTATTTTTATTATTATTTTGGTTTTTTGAGGTAGGGTCTCACTCTAGCCCAGACTGACCTGAAATTCACTGTGTAGTCTCAGGGTGGCCTTGAACTCATGGTGATCCTCCTACCTCTGCCCCCGAGTGCTGGGATTAAAGGCGTGTGCCACCACGCTTGGCTATTATTTTTTTCTTGATATCTAAAATGATGCCATAATTTGTATAGTGCCTTGCCCTGATTTTAACATTAGCTTTATCTCCCTCCCCTTTTTTCTGAGACAGGGCTTCTAGCCCAGGGCCTTGAGTTTATGGCAATCCTGCTGCCTCAGCCTCTTGAATGCTTAAACACTTCATTATGTTTGTTGTGTGTGCATGTGTGTTTGCATGTGTATAGTTATACTTGTGTTCAGGTTTACTTGTGAAGGCCAGAGGGTGAGTGACCTCAAGTGTCTTCTTGCTCATTCTCCACTTTATTTACTGAGGCAGGGTCTCTCACTTGAACTCAGAGAGTGCTGATCAGGTAGTCTAACTAGCCAGCTTGCCCCTGGGATTGCCTGTCACTGCCTTCTGAGTGCTGGGATCACAAGTTGGTTGCCACATCCACCTGATACTAATTTAGTGCTGGGAATCCAAACTCCTAGTGCTAAGGCAGCAAGTGTGTTTTATCCATTGATCTACCTGCTCCCTTCCCCCAAATTTCACTTTACAGTGTTTCCTAACTTCATATCATCAACTTAGCAAAAATCAGAAAGAAGTTCTGATTTGTTATCCTAGGCTGAGGAAATCAGTATCTCAATAAACTTACAGACATTTACATCTCCCAGTGTGTCATCTAGTTTGGAGATTCTACCATAACAGAAAAGGTATAAAACATTCCAATATTGTACACCGTACTTGGTTAACTTGAACTAGGAGAGAGTACTCTCCCCAGGACCTGTGATTATTGACACAAAGAGCTCAAAGAATTCATAGGAACAGGTAGAGAAACAAATGTCTATGGCCATACTATCCTGAACATTCAATTTTGAAAGCTAAGCAGGGTCAGATCTAGTTATTATTTGGATGGGAAAAATAAATCTCCTATGGTGCAATACAACATGTGTCATTGTAGAAGTGCTTATAATGAGTTGTAAGAGTATAGGTGTGGACAGATGCAGTTCTGTCAAAATACAGGTGGTAATTATGCAGGATTAATGAAGAGGTTATGTTTGAATTGGACCTTAAACACGAAGTGTTCTTGAAGTGCTTGAGACAGGGGATGGCAGAGGCTAGAGAGCACAACCTGTTTAATATGTGTCAAAGATCTTCTAATATAATGGTAGGTATTGCTACTTCTGTATTTGCTCTGATGGCATATGTGGCTATTTGCTCTGCCAAAGTGCCCATCTACCTTCCATTTATGTTGTTTGGATTCATTCCCCACTCTATTATAGCCTCATATTTGCACTGTGCTTTTAATTTTCAAAAGCTTTTTATCATCATAAAGGCCCCCCAGGGATAGGAAATAAAAGCCAGGTGGTAGTATTTTTATAGAGGAGAAAACTGAGACATCATCCTGTCAGCATTTTTGTTCCCAGATAAAAAGAGCCTTTTCCTTATTTTTACTGCAAAAGGGTGCTGTCCAATGGAAGATCCTTCCAATGGTCTGGGCGCAACCTGCTGTGATGGCTAAGGTGGCCCTACCAGGAGGGCCCTGGCAAGGCAGGAAGCATCACAGAGCTAACAGTCTGACATCTGCAAGCTGCAGCACTATCTTTTTGGTCTAGCTAATCTATTTTGTTCACATTTGTGAAGAATCATGCAATCTGGAGGAATATAAATTAAGCCATTTTCAAACTTAGAAGCATGCTCTGTGTGTGGGAGTATTTTGTATTAAGGAGAGTTGTCCCTGAAGTTCCATAGTTGATACTTTCCTCAGCTCATGTATTACCATCTTCAGATCATCATCCCTATGCCAGTCTTAGTTCAATGCTACAATAAAACTGAGTTATCATAATAGGTGAATTGAGTGGGTACTAATTGTATGAATAAAGTGTTTGCCACAGTGAATTCTTTTCTATCTGGTTTTGTTCTTTGTCCTTCAGGCCATTTTGGTAAATACTATAGAATACCTAGCTATGTTTTAGAGTGTTATTGTTAAAATAGTCACAACAGGGGCTGATGAGATGGCACAGTAGTTAAGGTGCTTGCCTGCAAAGCCTAACAACCCAGGTTGATTCCCCAGTATCCACATAAACCAGATGTACATGCATTTGGAGTTTGTGTGCAGTAGCCCTGGCATACCCATTCATATTCTCTCTCTCTCTCTCTCTCTCTCTCTCTCTCTCTCTCTCTCTCTCTCTCTCTCCCTCCCCTTCTCCCTACCTCCCTCCTTCTCTCCCTTCCTCCCTCCCCTCCCTCCAAATAAGTAAATAAGTATTTTAAAAATAGCCACAACAATGAGCCTGATGGCTGTTAGCTTTTTTGTTTTGTTTGTTTTTTTGTAGCCCAGGGTGGTCTCAACTTTCTCCTATTCAGTTTCCCAAGGGCTGGGATTATAGGCATAAGTCACCACACCAGGCCCCAACATTTATTATACCCTAAAGCACTTCTGTTGACAATCTTTAAGCCCCTTAATTTGACAGAGTGAAAAGCCTTTTAGATTGTCAGTGAGGCTAAATAAGCTCCTCTGTAATAGCTTCTACTTTTTTAGTCTTTTTTCCCCCTAAATTTTTATTTATTTATTTGCAAGCAGAGAAAGATAGAAAAGGTGGACAGAGAATAGGTGTGTGCTATTTTGTGCATTTGGCTTTACTTGGGTACTGGGGAATTGAACTTCCGTCTAATTAAAATTTGGGAGGATTGAGGGGGAGAAGAAGCTCAGTAGTAGAATACTTGCCTAGTATGTGTGAGGAGAGGCCATTGATTTGATACCTAGAACTGGGTATAAAAACCCCTACATGTGGGGCCAGAGAGATGATACAGTGGTTAAAGGCCCTTACTACCAAAGCCTGCTGGCTGGTGTTTGATTTTCCCAATACCCAAGTAAAGCCAGATACAAAGTGGCACATGCACCTGTGACCTCAGAATGCCTATGACATTGGGGGGTAGAGCCAGAAGAATCTGAAGCTCACAGGGGCAATAGACCCTGCCTCACAAAAAGTGGAGCATACACACGTGCTGTGGAATGTGCACACACATACACTTACAATTGTGCGATTCTATTTATTTATTTATTTATTTATTTATTTATTTATTTATTTATTTATTTATTTATTTATTTATTTATTTATTTATTTATTTATTTGCAGAGAGAGATAGAAGAGAGACAGAAAGATGGGTATGCCAGGACCTCCAGCCATTGCAAATAAGCTCCAGACACATGTCCCACTTTTTTTTTTTCTTTTGTTTTGTTTTTTGAGGTAGGGTCTCGCTCTAGTCCAGGCTGACCTGGAATTCACTATGTAGTCTCAGGGTGGCCTTGAACTCACAGCAATCCTCCTACCTCTGCCTCCCAAGTGCTGGGATTAAAGGTGTGCACTAGCACACCTGGCTACATGTGTCACTTTTTGCATCTAGCTTTATATGGGTACTGGGGAATTGAACCTGGGTTGTTGGGCTCCACAGGCAAGCACTTTAACCACTTGGCCATCTCCAGCTACTGCAATTTTTTTTTTATTTCTCACATCTTTAAAATACTGTTTCTGTGTCTGGTGGTACACACCTGTAATTCTAGCAAAGGAATAGGGTTGAAAGGTTGAGACACCTGAGCTTTATAAGTTTGTGGTTAAGCCTGCATAGCAGAGCTTGACACCCTATCTCAAAGAAAACAAAATAAATTAAAAAAAATATTTATTTTCAAGCAGAGAGAGAGAGAGAGAACACCAGGGCCACCACCTTGTGGGTCTGGCTCATGTGGGTACTGGGGAATTGAACCCGGGGTCTTTGGCACTAGAGGCAAGTGCCTTAACCGCTAAGCCATCTCTCCAGCCCCAAAATAAAATTTTGAATATTTTCTAGGGCATTTTATATATGATTAAATCACTTTACATTGACTAATATGATTTTATTTGGGAATATTGGTCTTTTAAAATAGACACCCCTTTCTACATGCTAACCAATTTCATTCTCCTGGTTTGGCTTCCCATTTTCTGGAATTGGGATCACAGACCCTTGCACCACTTTCCATGTGGCTTTATATCGGTGCTGGGTAGGGTTGAACTCCGGTCAGCAGGCTTGAAAACAAGCACCTGTATCTGCTGAGCCACCTCCTCCCCTGCTCCCTTAAAAGTTTTAAGCACTTTCTTCATATTGCCAGGTTGTGGAGTTGTTGTATTCTGCAGTGTTACACAGGCTGGTAGAACAACTCTGCTTTACAGTGCTTAGAGTTGTCATCCAAAGAAACTAAACACGTGGCATACAGTGCATTTCCAAATGTTATTTCCTCTATTGGGATCACTTGGAGCTTAAGAAGGGTATTTGCTCTTGAATAGGAGAAAATTTGTTACTTTGGCCTAGGGCCCACCTTGCCACCATTCCCACATCTGCTATTGGTTACAAGTAAATGCTGATCAGTGAGGATGTATTTATCAAGCTCAGCTTTCATGATGAAATAGGAGGAAACTCTGAAGGGTGGCTCTACAGAAAGTCTGAAACAAGATCTTTCTTCCTGTCTTACAGATAGCCTGAGTGATTTCCATGTATTAAGAAGTATCAAAACATTTATGTACAGAATTTCATAAACCATGTAAGAGCGGGCAGTAGAATGACTGGTAGAAACCTTTTTTGCAGTGATTTTAGAAATATACAATTAAGATAAAAACCACACAGACATCACATGTTCATTGAGGTTTTAAGTAGTTATCTTTAATTGAGTCACCATTTTCTTTTTCTTTTT
>PVHP010048032.1:0-12685 GCA_004024765.1 Zapus hudsonius | reverse complement strand
AAAAAAATCAATAATGGGCTGGGGAGATGGCTCATTTGGCAAAGTGCTTACCACACAAGTTTAAGGACTTGGGTTTAGGTCCCCAGCATCCACCTAAGAGCTGAGCAAGTGGCATATGCCTGTAGTCCCCACACTGGGGAGGCAACAAGAAGAAGTTCCCTGGGACTTGCTGGCTAACTAGTATAGCAAATCTATAAGCTGTAGGTTCTATGAGAGACCCTGCCTCAGAACAAGTAGAAGGTGAGGACTAACGTCTGAGGTAGTCCTCTGACCTCTACATACACATGATGGAACAGATGTGCCTACACTCAAGCACACACACAAAGATTTAAAAGCCAGGGGGGAGTGAGAGATGGCTCAGTGGTTAAAGGTGCTTGCATGCAAAACATACTGGCCCAGGCTCTATGCCCCAACACCCATGTAAAAGCCAGATGCAAAAAGTGACACACCCTCTAACATTCTTTTTTTTTTTTTTTTTTTTTTGATTTTCAAGGTAGGGTCTCCCTCTAGTCCAGGCTGACCTGGAATTCACTATGTAGTCTCAGGGTGGCCTTGAACTCACGGCAATCCTCCTACTTCTGCCTCCTGAGTGCTGGGATTAAAGTCGTGCGGCACCACGTCCAATTCCTCTGACATTCTTTTGCTGCAGCACAAGACCATGATGTTCATGTGCAACCAGACACACATCAATAAATTTTTTAAATAAAGGTAAATGGGCTGGAGAGATGGCTCAGCAGTTAAGCAGTTAAGGCGCTTGCCTGCCCATGTTTGATTCCCCAGTACCCATGTAAAGTCAGACGCAAAAGTGGCACATGCATCTGGAGTTCATTTGCAGTGGCTGAAGGCTCTAGTGCAACCATTCTCTCTGCGTGTCTCTTTCCTCTTTATCTCTCTCTGCTTGCAAATAAATAAATAAAAATATTAAATTTAAAAACAAGGTAGAGGGCAATTGACAAAGGTACCCAATATCAACCTCGGGCCTGCACACACACATCTATGTGCCCACACATGCACACATACATATACACAAATAATAATTTGACTCTCATAATCCAATTGCCCTTTTCTGTCACTACCAAGAGAACAACCCTCACCCCTTTACTTTGCATTGCTGAGCTTCATACATATTAAGCAAGTACTCCTTCAGCCCACAGGTCTTTTTATTTTATTTTATTTATTTGCACATGTGTATGTGTACACATGTGTGTATGCACATTGCGCAGGGTCTCTTACTGCTGTAAACAAATGCACTCTGGCTTTATGTGGGCTTCTGGAAAATGAACCCAGACTAGCAGTCTTTGCAAGCAAGCACCTTTAACAACTAGGCCATGTCCCTACCCACCACCCCCCTTTTTTGAATTTTTATTTATTTACTTTGTGTGTGTATAGGCACACCAGGGCCTCTTGCTGCTGCATATGAACACCACCTTTTACATTCTGCTTATGTGGGTGTCTTGGGACTTGAACCCAAGCAGACAGGCTTTGTAAACAAGTGCCTTTAATTGCTAAGCTATCTTCCCAGTTCCCCCTTCCCCACTTTTTTTTAAAGTAATGAAAGGATAGGTGGGTGGGAAAGTGAGAGAAAAAGCACAGAATACACTTCTAGGATGGGAGCTGGCTTTGAGCAAGCATGCAGCTCAAAAAAGTTCCAAGGCCTTTCTAACAGCTCTGACTTGTCTCAACCATCACTTTCAGGATCTGGCAAAAATCCTGGCAGCTAAATTTAAGCTCCTGCTGGAGCAGTAAACAGGCCACACCCAACAATTAGAACCTGGGAGAATAATTGGATGCTTCCTCTAAATCTCTGATTGTCAATAACAGAACTTGGATGTCTTGCCTGTTGACCACAGTGATGAATCATTTGACCATGAAAGTAGACTTGATAAAGGTCGAGGTCTTGATATATATTTGACATAGGTCAAGTCCTCCTGATTAGCAGGAATCCTTCCTAGTTTCCCAACAGTGCAACTTTGTATTTTAGCATCTTATTTCTTTCTATCATGATGACTTTTCCCCAGTTACCATTCTCCATTATAGTCTTGGGATGTCTTTTAGTCTGCCTGATTCTAGCCCAGAGCTTTTACCTCACTTAATTTTTTAAAATATTATTTATTTATTTATTTGCAAGCAAAGGAAAAGAGAGAAAAAATGAGAATGGGCATGCCAGGGCCTCTTGCCACTATAAATGAACTCCATATGCATATGCCACTTTGTGCATCTGGCTTTATGTGTGTTCTGGGGAACTGAACCCAGGCCATCAAGCTTTGCAAGCAAATGCCTTAACCACTGAGCCATCTCTCCAGTCCCTTTCTTCATCTTCATTCAAGCATTGCATCGTCTCACAAAATATCAGGAAAGGGAGTGAATATAATAGTGGGGGGTTTTTTGTTTTTGTTTGTGTTTGCTTTTCGAGGTACAGTCTCACTCTAGCTCAGGCTGACCTGGAATTCACTATGTTGTCTCAGGGTGGCCTCAAACTCGGGGTGATCCTCCTACCTCTGCCTCCCAAGTACGCCACCATGCCCAGCTTTGGTTTTTGTTTTTTGAGAGCCCACATTCGCATAACTTTTTTTCTTAAGGGAAAGGTTGTTGTTTTTTTTAAATATCTTATTTATTCATTTCCAAGCAGAGAGAGAGAGAGAGAGATAACACCAGAGCCACCACCTTGTGGATCTGGCATATGTGGGTACTGGGGAATTGAACCCGGGGCCTTAAGCACTGGAGGCAAGTGCCTTAACCGCTGAGCCATCTCTCCAGCCCTCACATACCTTTTATTACAATATATTATTATAATTATTTTATTATTAGTTGTTAATCTCTTATCTACCTGATTTGTACAACTTTTATGAGAGGTATGTATGTATAGGGGAAAAATAGTATATTTAGGGTTTAGTACTTTCTGTGGTTTCAGGCATCCACAGAAGATTGTGGATGTCCCTCTTGAATGAAGTATCTATCTCACTTTCACTTTTGAGTATCCTTTTTTTTTTTTTTTTTTTTCCTTTCCAGGTAGACTTTTGCTGCTCTAGCCTAGGCTGACCTGAAATTCACTGTGTAGTCTCAGGCTGGCCTCAAACTCAGGGTGATCCTCCTACCTCTGCCTCCCAAGTGCTGGGATTATAGGCGTGCGCCACCACGCCTAGCCTCTTTCATTTCTGATTCCCCAACCACACCACATTATTTCACTGCTAATATCCCCTAGAAAGGCTTCCCTTTGATACTGCTAAGACAGACTAGTCATAGTTTTGTTTTGTTTTAGAGGGGGGTTGGTTTTTCCAGGTAGGGTCTCACTCTAGTCCAGGCTGACCTGGAACTCACTATGTAGTCTCAGGGTGGCCTTGAACTCACGGGGATACTCCTACCTCTGCCTCCTGAGTGCTGGGATTAAAGGCATGCGCCACCACGCCCAGCTTCTATTCATCTTTTAAGATGAAGCTCCATGTTTCCTTTTATGTAAGTTTCCCGAAGCCAGGTATATAGGGAATATTTCTCTCTTGTGTGGGAAGATGCTTTGTCTTTCATAGGTCCTTTTGGCACATTGGGTCTTTAGAAGCAATTTATTTGTTTGCTTATTTATTTGAGAGAAAAAGAGTATGTGTGTGCCAAGGCTTCCTGCCACTGCAAACAAACTCCAGATGCATGTGTCACTAAGTGTGTCTGGCTTTACATGGGTACTGAGCAATTGAACCTCCCTTTAACCACTGAGCCATCTCTCCAACCTAGTAATTAGATTTGAAATGACATCTTTTGCTGCCAAGTCTCTGAAAACCTTGTTTATTTTTCTTTTTTAGCTAAACGAATCAACGAGGTGATTGTGGGAAGTGACCAGCTCATGGAGATCTGAATTCTGAGGACATTTGATCCCTTCTACAGATATTGGCTGGACCACCCATTTGACTGTATTTATTTTTCAATAAAAGGACTTCTAGGCTGGGGGTGAAGTTCAATGATAGAGTGGTTGCCTAGCATGTGCCAGGCCTTGGGTTCAAGCTCCATCCTTGAGGAAAAAAGAAGTGGACTTCCAAAGGCATGCTGGAGACTTGTGGAGCATGTCCAGGCTCCAGGGATGCACCATGTGTGTTCATGGGCTGTGTAGTAAAGACTATTGAGAGTGTGGAACAGAATACAGACAGTGCCCTAACTGTTGTATCCAGTGAAAAGCTCCTATGAGAGCTACTTCTGACTGGCCAATCCAAGCAGTTTATAAAGAATCATCTTCATCTAAGGCTGTGATCCCAGCACTCAGGAGGTGGAGATAGGAAGATCAGGAGTTCAAGGTCATTTTCAGCTACATAGCAACTGTCTCAAAAAAAAAAAAAAAAAAAAAAAAAAAACTGTCTCTTATTTAAAAGGACAAAGAAGCCAGCCACGGTGATTCATGCCTTTTGAACCCAACACCCAGGAGACAGAGGTAGGGTTGCTGTAAATTCAAGGCCAGCCCGGGACTACAGAGTGAGACTCAGGTCAGCCTGAGCTAGAGTGAGACCCTACCTCGAAAAACCAAAAAAATAAAAGTACTTGGGTTCCCCTTGCTCTCATCAGGCTTTCTAGACACACATGGCGGCCTAGCAGCTGGCAGTGCCACCCCTGAGCATCAGCCCAGCATCATTTCCGCTGCTGCACATGTGGCCTCCTTTCTTCACAGACCTTTCCTATTCAAATCTTTCCAGAAGGTCTCTAGCCCCTTCTCCAACTCAACTATTAGCTGAAGGCTCTTAAAGCAAGCAGAAGGGAAGCCCTGGGTCACAAACCTGTCCTCACCACGTTTTCATGGAAACAAGACCCATAATCTAAGACCACAAGCTGAGCCAAGCCATTCCCATCTCAGGTTTTGTGACCTTTCTCAGAGCTTTCTACCACACCTGCTTGGCCTGGTAAGGGAGAGCCAGTAGCCAGGATTAATGGTTTGGAATTCTTCCTGACTCTTCTCCAGCTACACTTTATGTCCTAATTATATAGACAGTCCTGCTTCAGGTAATTGAAGATGAGATTTCCTTCAGTCCTAGCCACCTTCCAGTTGCCACCTGTGCCCTTGTCTTCCCTGCACTGCTTTTACAACCTGCAGGTGTTTGGTGGAAGATAAAAGTGACTCCTGGGGTAAGATTTCACCTCCTAGAATTATCAAAGTAAAAGTTTCTCTTGATGTCCTCACTGTGGGTGGCAGTAATTATGAAAAATGGTTTAAAATACTAGTTTCTACATTGCTTCAGAAATCTCAAGGCTCTCAAGTTAACTTAAGTAATCTTGCCTGATCTTAGTGTGGTTCTCATTGAACTTGTGAGACTGGATGAGCATTCCTTGCCTGGGGGAGCTCCACCCCCGCCAGCCTTGTTGAGAGCCCTGGTTCCACATTCCTCCCAGTAGTTCAGACAAGTTTCCTAAAAATTTGCTCTAATCAGACAGAAGCTGAAGTAGCCCAATGAAAATGATTGCACTAATAGGACTATAGCCAGTGGTAGGCTGGAGAAATGGCTCAGCAGTTAAGGCGCTTGCCTGCAAAGCCTAACAACCTGAGTTTGATTGCCCAGTACCCACATAAAGCCAGATGCACAAAGTGGCATGTGCATATGGAGTTCGTTTAAATATCTAGAGGTCCTGGGGTGCCCAGATTCATTCATATATTCTCTCTCTTCCCCTCTCCCTCTCCATATAAATAAATTTTAAAAATTTTTTTAAAAGATGAAGCTACTATTGTGGTGCCCAATATGGTCTCCTTTGGAACTGAAATTAAGTTCACAGGGTCCTTGCTAGGTGTGATGGCTTACACCTGTAATTCTAGCATTTGGGAGGTAGCAGGTAGAGGCAACATGAGAAGTTCAAAGTCATCCTCAGCTTCATAGCAAGTTTGAAGCCAGCCTTGGCTACATGAAACCCTGTCCCCGGGGTAGGGGGGAACAAATCGTGGGGCTGGAGAGATGGCTCAGTAGTTAAGGCACTTGCCTGCAAAGCTTAATGACCCAGGTTAAATTCCTCAGTACATAAAGTGGCGAATACAAGCCGGGCATGGTGGTGCACGCCTTTAATCCCAGCACTCGGGAGGCAGAGGTAGGAGGATCACCATGAGTTCAAGGCCACCCTGAGACTACATAGTGAATTCCAGGTCAACCTAGGCTAGAGTGAGACCCTACCTCGAAAAACAAAAAATAATAATAATAAAATAAAGTGGTGAATACAGAGGCTAAAGGCCCTGGCACACTCTTTCTGTCTCTTTATATATTTGCTTGCAAATAAAAAAAATTGTAAAACTGTACAAAAAACCTTTAAAACCTTTTTTTAAAAAATGTGTGCTATCCAAGGGGTGCTGGATTGTGTCCTGAGAGCTGGGGGGAAGAAGGCCTGGCCTTTGTAATATGGTTTTGTGTGTGAGAGAGAGAGAGAATGGGTACTGCAAATGAACTCCAGACACATGCACCACTTTGTGCATCTGGCTTTACATGAGTGCAGGGGAATTGAACTTAGGCCTGCAGACTTTGCAAGCAAGCACCTTTAACCACTGAACCATCTCCCCAGCCCAGAGTGCGTGATTTTTTTAAGAAGTTATTTCAAAATTTACTCTGTGTGTGTGTGAGAGAGAGAGAAAGAGAGAGGAGAGAGAAAGGGAGACCTGGAATTCACTCTATAGTCTCAGGCTGGCCTTGAACTCATGGCGATTCTCTTACTAATGCCTCCCAAGTGCTGGTATTAAAGGTGTGTGCCACCACATGGGGCTGAGTGGGTGATTTTGAAAGTCCCTTTCTGGCCATAGGATGCAGGTAGCCCAGACAGTGCACTTTGACCACAAAAAGGGGATGAAGCTGGATAGGTTTGGCAGAAATGTAGGGTGGAAGACGAGGAGAAATTGTTTAAACTCTCCCTGCCTTGTCCAGCACACCCTTGACCTGCACTGAGGGAAGAAGGAACCTAGAGCAAAGAAGGTAGCACTCCCCAGAGGAATTCCTTGCTGAGCTAGGAGCCCCAGCCCAGGACAACTGCTGGGTGCTCAGCATGCTTTTATGTTTCTTCTCCATGCTCCATTTGTCTCCCAGCAGGCAGAAGCAGATTTTATTTCCCTTTGGTAGTGGGTGCAGAGGGGTTATGGTTACAATATAGTGAGCAACTGAATGTCCACTGGCTGGCCAGCCAGCCAGGCTGAAGAGTTCATAGCGTCTGCCCTGCCAATCCCAGTGATGGCTTAAAGAAGGAAGTGAGGGGAGAAAAGATCGAGGTAGTCTCCAGTACTCATTCAAGGAGGACTCTGAGAAGATACAGAAAAAGGAAAAGAAAAGAAACAGCTCTGGGAACTTGTCAGCTCAGACAGAAGTTGAGGGCTACTACTGCAGGAACCCCCTCCCTCAGCATTTCACGCAGGTCTGCTGGCAAGTGCTCCCTAAACCAACATTACTAACAATGCCCTGCAAATTCTTTCCTGTACTCAGTCTCTTCCCAGTCCTTCACTGCACTCCATCTCCAGTGGGAGGAAATTGTGGTGAAACCAGCCTCCGGAGCAATCTGGTGGCCTGCACAGGAGCTGTACTTAATTTCTCTACTCCTAAGGAGATACACAAACCAAGTCTTTCTGTGCTGGTCACCTGGAACCCCAGCACTTGAAAGCTGAAGTGGGAAGATCAGCCTGAGCACGTAGGAAGACCCCTTCTCAACAAAACCACATTAAACAGTTAAATGTATCTGAGAAACTGACAGAAACACACACACAATGAGGACCACCCAGAGAGAGGGTCTAGAAAGCTCAGCTGTGATGGAGCTGACCCTGAGGAAAAGAGGCTGGGCAGAACACACTGTGTTGGAAGCCAGAATTGCTGTCCTTGGCCTGAGCCACTTCCCACCACCCAGAGGGATTCTATCAGGGTCCTTTTCCATGGAAAATGAGATGTTGCTGGGCTCTTCCCTCTTTCCCTGACCCCGTGCTGAGTTAAAGACCACTCACTAATCTCTGGCTGCAGCATTGGTCTGAAGACGCCTGCAGGGATGGGGAACATACCAGTCTTGGCCCTGAAGTATAATGAGCTGTCAGGGTTTCTTTTTCCCTCCTTCATATATCGGGGTCATATTGATTCTGCCTGGCCCAGATAACAGAGGCCAGCAAAAAAGCATGATAAAGTAAGAAACCTTGGGAATTACCAGAAAAAGAAGCCCTGCCCTGACTCACTTTAACGCTCACACAGACACTTTCCTGAAGCCACACTTGTCATTTTCCTCAACACGATATGTGAGTGTGTGACGCGTCTTTTCCCTGGTTTTGTCCCTCAGCAGTGTGTGTGTCCTTTGTCAGGGGCTGGGGACAATCGCTTGCCTAGCATACACAAAGCCCTGGGTTTGAGCCCCAGCACTGCATAAACTGGGCATATGAGGTGCACGCCTTTAATTCCAGAACTCAGGAGGCCGAGGTAAGAGGATCACTGGGAGTTAAGGCCCTCCTGGGCTGGAGAGAGACCTTATCTCGGGGGAGGGGGGATCCAGACCTTCAACCATGACGTCACTCTTCAGATTTTGTCACTTGCCCCCATTTCTAGTCTAGTTCTTCCCTGAGTATGCCTGAGTATCCAAGCTCAAGGTGGTTTCCCTGTGTTCTCTAAGCTCCTTCAGGCCATAAATTTCTATGAAAAAAAAAAAGAAGCCGGGCATGGTGGCACAAGCCTTTAGTTCCAGCACTCAAAGTAGTAGGGATCTTGGGGGCTGGAAGGCAATGGGGTGGGTGCGAGGGGGCCATGAGGGAGAGAGCTGTAGGTGGGTCCTACAGGGCTCCACGCTTCGTGGGGACCCCAGACTTTGGGGCGGTCATCAGATTAGAGCAGTGACTGGCTAGCGTGAAGGCAAAGGGCGGAAGGGGGTCTTGGACTCCGGGCTGAGGGGAGAAGGTGCGGCCCCGGCAGCTAGGCTCCCTGGCTCGGCACCCCAAGACTTGGCTCCCGCCCAGCGGTTCCGGGATCTCCCTCCAGCCCCTCCCCGCAGACCGCGGGCGGCCGGGCCAGGGGTGGCCCTGCCTGGGTGGTCTCCCGCCCCGCCCCCGCCCCCCGCGGCGGGAGCCGTTACCTAGCAACCGCCAGGCAGCACAGCCCCCTCAGCCAATGGGAGGGCGTCGCCCGGCCCCGCTGCCTTTTTCTGGGCTGCAGCCGCCGGCCTCCGGGCACTCCGGGACCCGCGCGGTGCGCGCCGTCCTCCCTGCACGTGGAGCCCTCCCGGAGCACCCCGCCTCTCCTCCTGCTCCAGGGAGTCCCCAAGGCAGGTCCTCGTTAGCCCATGGGAACGTTCAGATAACGCAGGTCGGGGGCGCCCATCGCGCCCCCCATCTCCATCCCTGACGGCATGGCTCGGCCGCCGCCCCCTGGAGAGCTGCCCCCAGGCCACGCGCCCCGGGCGACGGGCTCAGCGCCTCCGGTGAGTGAGGGAAGGACCCGGGCTGTCGCTTGGACCTCCGCGGGGACGGCAGGTCTCTTGGTGCCTGTGTGTCACTGCGTCTGTCTTTGAAGGCAAGAGCTGGTGGTGATGTGCAAGTGCTTGTGTGTCTGTTTCTTCTTCTCATCTGGACAGAGAAAATGAGCGTGTGTGTAAACTCTCACACGACGAATCTGTAAAAAAGAGTGAAGAAAGAGAGAAAGAGAGAGAAGAGGAAGGAAAGGAAAGAAAAGAAAAAAGAAAGAGACAGAGAAAGAAAAACTAAAAGAGCTGGCCATGGTGGCCCAGGCTTTAATCCCAGCACTTGGGAAGCAGAGGCAGGATGATCACTGTGAGTTCAAGGCCAGCCTGGTACTACAGAATGCATTTCAGGTCAGCCTGGACTAGAGCAAGACCCTACCTGGAAAAAAAATGGGGGAGCCTGTATCTTCTCCAGTGTGTTTTGGGGGAAGGAAGGAAGGCTTCCATGTTTTAGTCTATGTCTATAGATGCCTCCTGTTCTGCATGCAGAAATCAAGAAGCTAGGGCTCGACAGAGGGTGTATGTAGGGAGAAAAGAAGAATTTCATGCTTTGTTATAGTGACACCTGGCTGACCCTTCTCTTTCCATTCCAGATTCTAGCTGGGAGCCTTAAGGCTCCTCTCTGGCTTCGAGCTTACTTCCAGGGCCTGCTCTTTTCTCTGGGCTGTGGGATCCAGAAACACTGTGGCAAAGTTCTCTTCTTGGGACTGTTGGCCTTTGGGGCCTTGGCACTGGGTCTCCGCGTGGCCATTATTGAGACAGACTTGGAGCAGCTCTGGGTAGAAGGTGAGTTATAGACACTGGCCATAGCTGCTTGGGTATGTCAAGTTCAAGACAAGAACAGGATAAGGAGCTGATGGGGCATCTCCTGGCCAGAACCTGTGTTCCTAGGCATGTTGGGCAAGCACTCTACCACTAGATCTCAAATCCCTGCTTCTCACCCATAGAGGATGGCTGCAGATGTGGTACTCTGTGAATAAGTATGTGGAATATTTACTTTCATTATATATGTGCTAATTTAACACATATTACCAGCCTTCTTTTTTCAAAAATTGTAAAGCAGGGTTTACAAATGCATGAAAATCCATTTTTCAGTAGCAAGGAAAGTAAAATACAGGCTGCAATATGTGAAGTATAGTACAATGAGAATATGATCGTGTGTAAGAGAAGGCAGGGAAAGATCTCTGACCAGGAGACTCAAAAGTTAGGACTGTGGTCCTAGCTGCTTGGGAGGCTGAGACAGGAGCATACTTAAGCCCAGGAATTCAGTGCTAACCTGTCAAGGAGAGAGAAAAAAAGAGAGAGAGAAAAGAATAAAGAAAAGTCCTGACTGGAAGAGTGGGGAAACTGAGTAAACCATCTGGCTAGGCCTTCAGAAAGAAAGCACATACAGCCAAACCCCCTGGAGCCTCTTAGTGGAAAAGTAGTATAAACTGCACTTCGAGGCAACAGTCAGGGTCATGTGGGATCAAATCCTTGCTTCCTAATAGAAATATTAGGAAATTCCTAATTTCAACATGTCTCTATTCTTTCCTGAGGCCTGCTTTCATATGGCAATCATTTGAAAAAGTCCAAAGTGTGCTGTGTTCTTCCCTGGGAAGTTTACCCAGGACCTCCCCCAGCCTTGGCCCATACCCAGAGGCTGGGCCCAGGTTGGAGGCTCACCCTTGAATTATTTCAAACGCAAGTCCTAGGATTCAGAGCAGATGTTTTTTGGAGCCTGCTTGCTTCTTGGGCTCCCACACCCCAGCCCCACCCTACCCCCAGTCCTCCACAGGCTTTCATTCACACTCTGAGACCGCCCTAGGGTCCAGAGCAGATGCGCCTCCCTGCCAGCCAGCCTGCCCCTAGCACCAGCATACACATGTGCATACATGCACATATGCATAGCCTACACCAACCATTGCTTTCTGGGTGGTCCCAGATGACTCCAGTTTCTTGACAGTGACAGTAAGTCTCTTCTTTTCCCTCTTTCTCCCCGCCTCAGAAGTGCCTCAGACATGTTTCCTCAGCTCTCTCCTCCAGCACTGGAAAGCTAGTCACCCCGGTTCTTTATCACTGTTGGAGGAAGGGTGGTAGCTGATTCCTAAGCATTTTGAGAGAAGTCTCCTTATGTCACCCAGGCTAACCTTAACCTTGGGGTCCTCCCTCCTATTGAGTAAGAGCTAGGACGCCACTCTGCAAGCAGTGATCCTGACATGATCTTTTCTCTGTAGCTGGGCTCTCCATTTAATGCCTATGCAGTGAGTAGCTGATCAAATTGAGGACTGAAGGGTATTTTTTGTTTTCCCATTTTGCTAATACAGAAAGCAGAAAGAAAAGCATAGGTTATCAGAGCTTTGCCATGGTGAGACATAGAATGTGACTTGCTTTTCTTTGCCTTTCCTGATTTTCTCCTCACCCAGTGCTCGGCACCAAACCCCCAACCCTGGTCAGCACTAAAGGATTCCTAGGTAGATAGCTCTGTAAGACAGAAATCATGCCCGGCATGGTGGAGCACACCTTGAATCCAGCACTCAGGAGGCAAGAGGTCGTCTCCATATGAGTTCGAGGCCACCCTTGAGACTACATAGTGAATTCCAGGTCGATCTGGGCTAGAGTGAGACCCTATCTTGAAAATCCAAAGTAAAGCACTGGAGAGATGGCTCAGTGGTTAAGGTGCTTGCTTGTAAACCCTAACAACCAGGGTTCAATTCCCCAGTACTCATGTAAAGCCAGATGCACAAAGTGGTGCATGCATCAGGAGTTCGTTTGCAGTGGCACTATGCTCTGGTGTGCCTTTTTTCTCTCTCTGCTTACAAATAAATAAATATTTTTAAAAATCATATCTAAAAAAGCCGGGCGTGGTGGCGCACGCCTTTAATCCCAGTACTCAGGAGGCAGAGGTAGGAGGATCGCCATGAGTTCAAGGCCACCCTGAGACTACATAGTGAATTCCAGGTCAGCCTGGGCTAGAGCGAGACCCTACCTCGAAAAAACCAAAAAAAAAAATCATATCTAAAAAAAAAGCCAGTGTCATGGCACATGCCTTGAGTCCCAGCACTAGGGAGACCAGAGGTGGAAGGATTGCTGTGAGTTCAAGGCCACCCTGGGACTACATAGTGAATTCCAGGTCAGCCTGGGCTAGAGCAAGAGACTAGCTCAAAAAAAAAAATCATATCTTGTAGGCCAACTTGTATTAACTGGAGCTGTGATAGAGATGGTTTGGAATTAGAGCTGTCCCTAAAGATAAGGGAACATACAACCATTCTATTTAGAAGTCAGGAATGAT
>PVHP010048031.1:0-12675 GCA_004024765.1 Zapus hudsonius | reverse complement strand
GAAAGAAAGAAAGAAAGAAAGAAAGAAAGAAAGAAAGAAAGAAAGAAAGAAAGAAAGAAAGAAAGAAATTACTTTGCAGGGATCTACTTCATTGTTTGCGGTACTGGGAATGGAGCTCGGGGCCTTAAGCATTGCTAAGCAAGTGCTCTACTACTGAGCTCTAGCCCTATTAAGTAATTTTGTTGCCATGTGTAGTTCTTTATTTATCAATATAATAAATCAGTCTTGAAAATTAAGCGCCACTTGGGCTGAAGAGATGGCTCAGAGTTAAGGTGCCTGCAAAGCCTAATAATCAGGGCTCAATTCCCCAGTACTCATGTAAAGCCAGATGCACAGTGGTACATGTATCTGGAGTTTGTTTGCAGTGGCTATAGGCCCTGGCGCACCCATTCTTTCTTTTCTTGCAAATAAATAAAGTATAAAAATTAAAAAAAAATTAAGCTCCACTTAAAAGGAGATTTTCTCAGGTTGAGGAGATGGCTCAGTAGTTAAAGACATTTGCTTGCAAAGCCTGATGACTTGGGTTCAATTCCCCAGTACCCATGTAAAGTCAAATACACAAAGTCATGCATGTATCTAAAGTTTTTTGCAGCAGCAGAAGGCCCTGACACACCCATACTCAGTCTCTCTCTTTCTAAATAAATAAATAAATAAAAGCACTTAAAGGGGGGGGGTGGAGAGATGACTCAGAGGTTAAAAGTGCTTGCATGCAAAGCCTAATGGTCCAGTCCATTCCCCAGTACCTATGTAAAGCCAGATATCTGTATAAGATGGCACACATATCTGGAGTTTGTTTGCAGTGGCAGGAGGCCCTGGTCTGGCCATACTTTCTCTTTATCTCTCTCTCAAATAAATAAGTAAATAAATAATTTTAAAAAATTTATTAGTAGAGAGATACAGACAGATAGAGAGAGAAAGAGAATACCAGATAGAGATAGAGAATGGGAGCACCAGGGCCTCTAACCATTGCAAACAAATTCCAGATACATGCACCACTTTGTTTATCTGGCTTAAATGGTTACTAGGGAATTGAATTTGGGTTCTTAGGCTCTGGAAACAAGTGTCTTAACCACTAAGCCATCTCTCCAGCCCCAGTTTTTTTTAAAGCTGCTTTCCTCAGCCAGTGGGGACACATGCCTGTAATCCTAGCACTCACTCAAGTTTAGGAGCTGAAGGTAGGAGGATTAGGAGTTCTAGGAGTTCAAGGCCATCCTTGGCTGCAGAGCCTGAGCTACATGAGACTCCAAGAAACGAAAGAAAAAAAAAGAAGAAGCCAGTCGTGCTGGCACACGCCTTTAATCCCAGCACTGGCGAAAATCATTGTGAGTTCATGGCTAGCCTGGAACTACAGAGTGCGTTCCAGGTCAGCCTGAGCTAGAGTGAGACCCTGCCTTAGAAAACAAACAAACAAACAAACAAAAAGCAGAGTTTCTCTATTCACTTTGAACCATTTATTGAGAGACCTATATCTCCACACCAAACATTACTCAATGGGAAAGAACACAGTAGAATGGCATTCCTTTCTCTGAGTGTTTCTGGAGCCTATCTTTTATCCTAGAAATCCTGGCACTACCTTTCAGTAACTTTTACACATAAACTGCTGTACAGATTACATATGCCTAATTAGAAATAGCTTCTGAGTCTTGGGTGAAAACTTAGTAGTGGGATATTTCAGAGGAATTTAACATTATAGCAAATTGTATGTTTTTAAATGGTTAAAAAAAGGGGCTGAAGAGATGGCTTACCAGTTAAGGCACTTGCCTGCAAAGCAGAAGGACCCAAATTCAATTCCCCAGTACCCACATAAAACCAGAAGCACAAAGTAACACATGTATCTGGAGTTCGTTTGCAGTGGCTGGACGCCCTAGCCCGCCCATTCTCTCTCTCTCTCTCTCTCTCTCTCTCTCTCTCTCTCTCTCTCTCTCTCTGCCTTTCTCTTCTCTCTCTCAAATGGTTAAATAAATATTTAAAAATAAAATAAAATAATTATATATATCAGAGCTGGAGGTATACAGAGAAGTAGTAGAGTACTTTCCTAAAATGCATAGGTCCTGAGTTCCTAGCACCACTAAATAAGGAAGGAACAAAAGAAGGAAGGAAGGAAGGAAGGAAGGAAGGAAGGAAGGAAGGAAGGAAGGAAGGAAGGAAGGAAGGAAGGAAGGAAGGAAGGAAGGGGAAAAGAGAAAGGAAAGGAAGAGAGAGATAGAGAGACAAGAGGAGGAAGAGGGAGGGAAGGGAGAAAGGGAGGGAGGGCCAGGCGTGGTGGTGCACCCCTTTAATCCAGCACTAGGAAGCAGAGGTAGGAGAATCACCATAAATTTGAGGCTACCTTTAGACTACATAGTGAATTCCAGGTCAGCTTGGGCTAGAGCAAGACCCTATCTTGAAAAAACAAACAACAACAACAAAAAAATAATAAAAGGAAGGAGGGCCAGGGAGCAAGCAAGGAAGGAGAATAAGAAAAGAAGAGAAAAAGTGGAAGGGAAGAGAGAGAAGGAAGGGAGGGAGGGAGGAAGGCAGGAAGGGAAATATTATGTGTATTACACCACACACAAGGAGTTAGTCAGACTTGTTGGCACACCCCTTTCATCCCAGCACTCAGGAGGCTGAAGCAGGATTGGAGGATCACTATGAGTTTGAGGCCAGCCTGGATTACAGAATGAGTTCCAGGCCAGCCTAGGCTAGAATAAGACCCTGCTTCAAAAAAGAAAAAGAAAGAAGGGAAAGAGGGAAAAGCTAGGGAGAGAAAGAAACAATGATATATTTATTCTGCCTGCCTTTACCCCAGGAAGGGTGAATGCCATGACCCACCACAGCCAAAGCACTGAGTCAAGACAAACTCAACAGAGTGGGTTCTTCTCCCTTGGACCTTCATTCCTGATCTAACCATCTATGTAAATACTCACCCTCAGCGCAAATACCACGTTAAAAAGAATCATGGTAGGTGCCTCCCTCTTTGGCGATGGATCTGTTTTGGAGACCTGTAAAGGAGACATAATTTCAATAAACTAGAGTCATGACTGTTTGTTGTTTGTGAGAGGGTCTTACTATGTAGCTCAGGCTGGACTCAAACTCATGGTGATTTTCCTACATCAGCCTCTCAAGTACTGGGATTACAGGAGTGAGCCACCATGCCAGGCTGAGTCATGACTTTCTAAGGAAAGTTGTTTAAACATATTCTACTTCATCATGGGAAAGGCCCGAGAATATGACAGAACCAGAGAAAACATCCAGAGTTTTTTTGGGGTGGTTATTGCCCTTACTCAGAGAAGTGCTTGGTACATGGATAAATCCCAGATGTGATAAAGTATTCTGAGATCCCTAGGCAATGGAAACAAACTGACAATGCCCAGATAACAGCACAGAAGGTTTGATGGGTCCAGTCCCACACACTACAGCTGAAATAAGTATTTAGGGGGTTTTCCATTTCTGGAAGGTACAGGAGCTGTGCCTTCCATAATCTAATAAACTCTACAAACTTTACCCTCTGCCTGTGGATTTCAATCCTTTGAATTGACAAGACAAGAATCTGAAGGCCACTGACTGACTGGAAGTTTTGTGTGACCATGTCAGTTTGGCACCCTAACTATCTGGGTATAGCCCAACCAAGAGACTTCAAAGGCTCCATCACTAAATTACTGTATGCCCAGTATTTCTGGTAACACTAAAATGTCTCTCTAAACTTTAAAAAATAATAGGTAATCAGGACCATGAGAAATAGAACAGTGCTATTAGCCCTAAGAAAGGACTACCAGCCTCTCTGCAGAAACAAGCCCTCATCTCTCTTCCAGCTCTGGCAATCAGCCAGCTTCAGCCTTAAGCACCAAGGCACTCAAATGCACCCTTCTAAGAGGTAGGAGGAGCTATGCAAGCCCATCTACAATTGTTGCCTACAGAAGGCAGAGTCCCAGGTTCCCACTCTGCCCTGGCCAACCACAGAATGTACCTAACCCTACCTGTCACTTTAGTTCTACAAGGAGTGACGGCCAATTCTCCCCTCCCTCACCCACAGACAGGGCACTGAGCCCTGTCAGTGAGGGCCATGGAGAGGAGGGTGTCATCAAAAAGACTAGACACATACAATAGCCTCAGAAGCCCTGATTAATCATAAAGAAGTTTTGTAAAGCCCTTTATATAACTTCTAGATGGTATAAATACAGTTAATAATATGACAAACTGAAACCCTTCAGAATCTAAGCAATGCTGTCATAGATCTGCCTGTATGCAAAGGTTTGACTAGCCACCCTGAGGTATCAGCACCTGGGGCTAATAGTGCATTCTACCCTGCTAACACTCCTAGTACTGTAACATACATAGAAGGTTTAACATAATAGTAAATGCTTAAAAAGTAATATGGGCTATTAGAATATCCCTTAGTAAGCAATGTTGGTACCATTTTGTAGGACATTCAGAGGCTTGACAATGAATGGTTACCTCATTCGCTTGGCCTCCCCTGGAGCAGATGCTCTCTGTACAGGGAAAGGCCAAAGTCGTTAGAGACCCATAATGTAGAAAGCAAAGCAAGAGTAGAGGGCTGGTGATATGGCACAGTGGCACAATGCTTGTCTAGTATGTGCAAGGTCTTGGGTTCTATCCCAGGACTGAGTTAAAAAAAATAAAACCAGTTGCAGGAACTGAAGCATAAGGACGCAAAGACCCTTGTCTTTCTTTGCTGGATCCCCAGGGCCTATGAAGGTGCACTACAACCAGCAAATGCCTGACCAGGTCTACTCCCCGAAAGATGCCTTCACCAGGGCCTGTATCAGCATAGGTCAGCACAGTGCCAGCACAGTGTGGGGACCCCAGAGCCAGAAAAGAACCCTGTGCCTGAAGAGGGCCACACCTGCTCAGGAAGGATCATACCTGCCCCAGGGCATGCTGCAGCAAGGTTGGATGTCCAACAAACCGCACATTATCTATCTTCAGTTCAAATTTTTGGCCACACATTTCAGACTTGGTTGCCAAAATTGTTGCCAGAATAACATCTGAAAACCTTAAAATTTAAGAAAGGTAGAATGGAAATAAGTTAAAGTATCATAGCACCATGCCCAAGTACCCACAGAGGAGAGTTTCAGGAAATGGCAGTTCTGTGGAGCTGCTCTGCCCCCAGTGCAGATGGGCATTTCTTCAGTGGCTCTCTTGGAGCAATTCCAGGTTATGGATATAAAATCACCAGAATTACAGGTAAAAGGCAGGAGAAGCACAGGCTGAAAGCACATGCCATCATTTCTTGCATGCTCTATGAAATTAGGAGAGAATAGCTGCAGTTTGCATTTAAAAGAAGGAGCAGCTAGAGCTGGCACTACCCTTCAGAGCCGCTCACTAAGGCTCACAAGCAGAGGGCCTCTCCAGACTACTCAACTGCATCCTCTCGACCTCCAGGACCCAGCCCTCCCCAACAGGGCCACGTAGAGGACCAGGGGCCAGCACTCGTGATCTATCCGTGCAGTGTGCCATCTCTCTCCCTTCAAGGCACAGCTGCCCAGCCCTTCCCTTATTCTGAACATTTGCACTTCTCAGTTTTTACCGAGGGACTTTGTTACAGAGACATGGGATGAACTGAACTGAGTACCACAAGGAAGTGGGAAAGCTGGGGTGTGAGTAAGAGTTCTCCTTTTCCAAGGCACATCTGTATATTTGTTTCCCTACTGGCAACTCTGGTCCTCCCTGCCTGGGGGATCTGGATAAGGAGTTGCTTACAGCGAAGGGGGTGCTGGGGCCCAGTGCCAGCTCTTATCTCAGAGCCCAGAGCCTGAGGGCCTCGATTCTAGCAGCACAGACCCTGTTTTTGATCTGGCCCTGAAGAGGTAAAGAATTACTATGCTCACCTGTCCACCAAGAAAGCATTTCTAGTCACTTGGGAGAGGTCAGTTCTACCAGGACTGTATTTTCCCACCCCCAATCCTTAAAGACACCATCAGAGACAGATATTCCAGTGTGGAAACTCAGTCGTGTTTCTCTTTGAGCACTCTCGGTGAGGGCAAGGGGAGACATATTAGCATTATTGTGGTTCATCCATTCTATGATGAAAAAGGAAGGTCAACTTCAAACAGCTGCTCTGAAATAAAAAATGACTCTGAAATAAAAAGGTCTAGGCCTGAGTACAGAATTCCAGGTCAGCCTAAGGTAGAGTGAGACACTCTCGTGAAGAACAAAACAAAAGGTATAGGAGGGGAACATTCGTTCCAAGCAACCCTACACAAAAGAAGGCTATAGGAAGGGTGGCATGGAGGCGGTCTGGAATAAAAGCCTTGCTACGGTCAACTGACACATGGACAAAATACAAGACAAGCAGCTATGGGATTCAGCCCCCAGCCTAGCCTGTGCCAGCTGGGGGCTCACTGGTTCCCAGTGTTCCTACAGAACTAGCATGATCCTCTAACAGTCCTAGGTCTCCTGACCCCCACAAACAAGATGCAGACAGCTCCTGCAGTCAAGGTACGCCTTCTGAAACCCTTTTGGGGATTTTTGGTCTTTGGAAACAGGGTTTCACTGTGCAGCTTTGTCTGGCCTGGAACTCACTATGTTGACCAAGCTGGCCTTGAACTTCCTTTGCCTCTTAAGTGCTGAGTAACAGGTTGTGATGGAAGTGGAGAGATGGCTCAGCAGTTTAAGGTACTTGCTTGAGATTCTGGATGTAAGCCACCATGTCTGGTTTCTAAAAATCTTGTCCGGCCAGGTGTGGTGGTGCACGCCTTTAATCCCAGCACTCGGGAGGCAGAGGTAGGAGGATTGCCGTGAGTGCAAGGCCACCCTGAGACTACATAGTGAATTCCAGGTCAGCCTGGACTAGAGCGAGACCCTACCTCGGGAAAAAAACAAAAAAAAATAAAAATAAAAATCTTGTTTGACATTTTATAACCTGCAGAACTCATAGTTAAATCCTTGGCCCCTCCTTCCCTAGAACACTGCTGTCTAATCCAGCATCTGAGGCCTGAGGCATTATAGGTTTTCTTCAAAGCCTACATAGTTCTCTCTACCCTGTAACATTTGTCTGAGGGGATTACAATATTAAAACTTCTCTGACCCAGTATCACCATTTCACATCCCATCTAAATATACAACACCCTCCACTCTATCATCCAGTGACCCAGGACATGAAAAGTAGTGGACAGAATAACCTTAACTATTCTAGAAAGCTCCTTTGCTACTTGATAAGCAAAAAACCTCCACTGAAAACCCTTGCTTTGTCATAGAGCCACAGACATGCCTTGGCCCAGCCCTCAGACCTGTTTCTCTTGCTGTGGGTGGGTCCTCAGAGAGGAAGCCCAGCTGATGTCTACAAATATTCAAGTTCAAATCCAAATTGGCCATTGTAGAAACCGAATGAAATCTTTCTCCTTTACAGGCCCAAGTCACAGAGAGCTGTGTACTGCTGAAATGAAGTCACGCTGCTTTGAGTGGATGTCCAGGAAGGTTCCTTTGGGGTGGTACAGAGTTGTAGTTAAGCACACTCTGCTTATCTGAGCAAATCTGACCCACTGCTACCTTTTTATCTATCTTTTAATTGAACATATTTAGGATGAAAAGACACTTGCCTGGCTGTACTTAATACAATATCCGATGATGTCATATGCACAAAGATGCCTTCATATCATGAAGCTGGGGGAGGAGCATAGCTGACACAGTGAATGACAAGTGACAAGGCTTACATTTCAAAAATTTACAAAAATCCTTCTGATAGGGAAAACCTGGTTGCACTTTAACACAGTAAATCAGCTGTTATAAAACCTAAAGTTTTATGGACTAACTCGGAAACTCAAGAAAAGTACATACTTAGGAAGATGTACAAATGTACCAGCCCAGTTGAAAAACAGGACACAAGTTCACTCTGGAGTAGGGTTTGCTTGCTAGCTTAACCAAAACAGAGAAAGGAGAAAACCAAGAAGGGAACCCAGGTCTACATGGACCTGCCTCCTTGATGGACACTCACAGGCTGTGTGCACACCCAAGGACCACAGGGGGTGCTCTGCCAGGGGAACAGAACAATCTCACCTGAATAAGCACCATATCAACCGCTGGGAATATTCAATATCATCTAAGCCTAAGCATCTCTCTTAACACTCAAATACAGTTAATACTTAGACACACACACATAAACACAAAACCCTCTAAAAATGGGGGGAAGACAAGGAACAATGATTACAGGTCCTTTAGTGTGGAAGGGAGATAAAGAGATGAAGAATCCCACCACTCTTACTAGCCCACCAACATCACAGGACAAACACTTCATTCTTAGGGGAGGTTTGCATGGCACATCTGGTCCCAGAAGTCTCCCTGGAGCAAGCCAACCATGCCTTGGACCCTCTAGTGATGTGAAGCAGCTAAATAATTCTGGGTGGAGAAAAGGCAGGAGCTGTGGGAAGTCTGCACTCTTGTGAGGGACAGAATCCAAGCTAGGGGAGCCTCATTAGTCATTCTTCAACATTGAGAGAAAATAGGAATTAAGCACAATTACAAGAAGAGAAGGCAGCTGAAAACAAGGCAGAAAGTGTGGAAAGGTCTTGGGCTTACCCTGCAACCAATTGCTCATCGGTTGGAGGACATGGCTCGCTGAAATGGGAACAGGACCATCAAGACCAAACAAAACATTGCTTCTTAAAAACCATGAAAAAGTACAAGGTTGTTTTACAAAAACGGTATTAAATTCTAAGAAGTACCACTATTAAATATTAGCTCAATCAGCAACTTACCGGACAGGAAAGAGGACAGACACACCTCATGATGAACACTTACCATGATATTTTCCTCACTATCGCTCAATTCTCACTCATCAATACAGGCTGGGAGGGATGAAAACCACTATTCGGAATCAAACACAGCATTGGAGGACCCAGGCTAGAACCCAGTGCTGTAAGAATTAGCTGGACACCTCAGCACAAATACTTAAGCCTTCTAAAGAATAGGTTTCTCTTCTGTATGATAAAACTGTTTGCACAGGAAATAAAATGTCCAGAAGCAAACGCCTGAAAATGGTGTCATGGGTCCCAGTTCTTAAAATACTGTGACCACCTGTTCACTGACCTTCCCTCATCCTCTACCTGGATCTATACATTTGTGTCAGAAAAGAACTGGGAATCTGCACTTATCTGACTTAGTTTTTTAGAAAGAGTTTAAGAATGTGTATTCCTTGCTGACATGGCATGGGCATTACATTCCTAATTTCACAGCAACTATTGTTACAGGTATAAAACCTGTACTATACTGGGCCCATCAACCTTCCATCACAGATAATAAAAGAGGACATGAGGCGCCTCATACCTCCTTGAGGAGTTATTGGCAGTAAATGGTTTCTGGGGAGCAGGAGATGTTTTCTACAGTAGTGCAGCCAATGGCAAGTGGCAGGTGTTCTGTTAAATAATCTCCAACCCATGTTCATGCAAACAACCTTAATTACACTCAGTGTTCATACAACACACAAGAAAAATAATATCAAATCAGAAGAGGGACTAGCGGGGAAGAAGGGGTTTAGTGGAAGGGGAACAGGAAGTGGAGGACAAGAGAAAGTAATGAGAGGGGATTATGATCAAAATACATTATATACATGTATAAAAATGTCAATAAAAATAAAATAAATAAATAAATAAAAATAAATCAGCTGGGTGTTGTGGCACACACCTTTAATTCCAGCCACTTGGGAGTCAGAGGTAGGAGCTGAGCGTGAGTCTAGCCTGGGACTACAGAATGAGTGCCAGGTCAGCCTGGGCTAGAGCAGACCCTATGGGGGGGGGGGATTTTATGCTCTCACTTACTACTTTCCAAATAACCACAGAAATCCATGTGATGGCCTATTAGGACTACTGCGCTATGCCCCTAGGGCTCCTTGCCCAGCCTGCTACTCCCCTCAGCTCTCACCAAAAAACACACTGCCCAAGTCCCATGCAAGAGTACACACACGTACACACACACACACTCTTCCCCAGCAGCTCCCAAACTTATGATCATCAGTTTCTATTGATGAAGGGTTAAAAAAGTTTCAAAGTTTCCTAAACTGCCCAGAAAGTCGTAATTCTTGAAGCTTAGGTCTGACTCAGCTTTATCTTCTACAATTAGACAATCATGAGGGACTATCATGTATAACTTTTTTTTTTCCGAGGTAGGGTCTCGCTCTAGTCCAGGCTGACCTGGAATTCACTATGTAGTCTCAGGGTGGCCTTGAACTCACAGCAATCCTCCTACCTCTGCCTCCTGTGTGCTGGGATTAAAGACATGCGCCACCACGCCTGGCCCATACATAACTTTCTAGTGATGGCTATGTCCCAAATGCACATATTTAATACCACAGCCACTTAAATTAAATCCACATGGCCACTGAGCACCTGAAGTGAGGTTACCAGGGACTAAGGAACTAGATGTTTTTTTTTTGTTAGTTTTTCGAGGTAGGGTCTCGCTCTAGTCCAGGCTGACCTGGAATTCACTATGTAGTCTTAGAGTGGCCTTGGAGAAACCCAGGACAGGTCACTTGAAATCTTCTTCACCTAGGCCTATTATGATTATTAACCTTTAAAATACACACATAAAGCATCAGAAATGTTCATTTATGAGTTTCTCTCTTATGCTTTTAACAATACTATACCAAATCTTATGACAAAGGACACTGGACATTAAGAAAGCACTCCACCACAGTCTTTGGGATCTGGCTCATTTAACTCTTCATGTGTGTACCCTGTTAGCATTATTACAAAAAACCAAGCTAGGATCCTACTTTCTGCTATTTTAGTACAGTGCTTGTACAAGAAGGCTCATTTATAAGTTTCTACTTTGACAGTGACTCTCTGGAAGCAAACACAGGAAGGAGCCTTTCATCTGAGCCTAAAGGAATGACAAGATTCAAGGCAGCCTCAACTCCCAACCCCTACCACCACCACCACCACCACCACCTAAGAAGGACCAGGCCTGGCTGGACTGCATATGAGTGCTTAAATCTGACTTCTGGGCACACGTTCAAGGAATCAGGTTAGAGAATAGCAAAGGGAAACTAAGATCCTCTCACAGGAGATCACAGCAAGGCTAGGATAGCAGAGCAACCCCACCTCTGCACTATCTGAAAGCACCCACTAAATGGAGAAAAAGATTATCAGGTTTCTCAGAAGGACAAATATCTGGGTCAACAGGAGGATAGGGCTTGGCCCAGGCCTAGGAATAGAACTAGAACCTCTCCTTGCTCCAGACCCCAGAGTGACTGGAGAGCCCTTACCTGGAGTCACCGTCCTGGTCATCAGCATGATCACCTGTGTTATTAACAGCATATCGGCTGCGTGGTTTATCTAAGTAAGGGCAAAAAGGGAAGAAAGCTAAGAAAGAAGAACCTCTCCACAGGAGAATTATGAATCATTAAAATCCATGGCTGTCAAACAGAGTTTATCTACACAACGGAATATTACCATAAAGAGGAATAAACATTCATGTATCTTGAAAACACTATGTTGAATAAAATAACTCTGACACCAAAAGGTAAGTACTGCAAAGCCTGCCAGCCTGGATTCAAGTCTCCAGCCACCTATGTAAAGATGGCCTGGCATTTGTTTGCAGCAGTAAGAAACCCTTGACACCCACACAATGCAAATAAATATTTTTTCTTACTTTTTTTTGTTTTTTAAGGTAGGGTCTCACTCTAGCCCAGGCTAGACCCAGGGTGACCTCAAACTCATGGTGATCCTCCTACCTCTGCCTCCTGAGTGTTGGGATTAAAGGTATATGCCTAGCCTTTACTTTTTTAAAAAAATAATTTTTAAGCCGGGCGTGGTGGCGCACGCCTTTAATCCCAGCACTCGGGAGGCAGAGGTAGGAGGATCACCGTGAGTTTGAGGCCACCCTGAGACTACATAGTGAATTCCAGGTCAGCCTGGACTAGAGTGAGACCCTACCTCGAAAAAGCAAAAAAAAAAAAATTTAAAATTGTCTGTTGTAGAACCAGGTTTTTTTTTGAGGAATAACCCCTAAATTCAAGAAGACAGCATTCAGCTTATTATGAGAATTTTAATGATCACACAATAAATGTTCTGGGTATAAAAACTATGAAAAAAGGAAAAAAAGCTACCAAAAAAAGAAAAGAAAACCAGAAAGCAGGGGTGGTGGAGAATTTCTTTAGTTCCAAAACTCAGAAGGCTGAAGTAGGAAGATGCCCAAGAATTCAAGATTGTCCTAGGGCTAGAGTGAGTTCTAGGTCAGCCTGGCCCAGAATGAACCCTTGGAACCCTTGCCTCAATAACAACAAAAAAGTTTAATACACCTAAATAAACACTGAAATTTAGTATGTGGTAGGGGCCAGGTGAATTCTTCAATAAAATGATATAGCCATATATATAGAAAATTATGTTGGCTCTTGAGCCTACTGCTTCCTGGCTATCAGGCCCCATGCGGTCACATCCTGGTCTGTCCTAACTCCCCTTCCAAAAGGCTCCATGTGCATAAAACTGTCAGCAAGTGCCCTGAACACACCAACTCTTAGGAGCTTCTTCCTTATATCAAGACAAATATATTTCTGTATGTACATGTGTGGTGTGCATGTGTATGTTCATATGCATATGGGCACATTATGTGTAAGGTACAATGTGCATGCACACGTGTGCAGATCAGATGACAATCATTAGATGTCTTCCTCAATCAATCTCTATTATATTTTATTTACAGAGAGAGAGAGAAAGAGAGAGAGAGAGAGAGAGAGAGAGAGAG
>PVHP010048030.1:0-12681 GCA_004024765.1 Zapus hudsonius | reverse complement strand
CTGACTGCAACAGATTTCAAACGAAGTAAGAAAGGAATTTATGTGTTTAAGATATGCACATTATATTGTATTTTCCTATGAAGATACAAAACCAGGTAGTCTAACTTGGTAAACACCAAAACTGTGTTCTAAAACTTCAAGGGTAATCTGATTATTCCAACAGCAAGGTAGATACATTCTTCACAGGAGTCACTAGCAAGTATAATGAATCAAATCTAGGGGCTGCAAGCATGAGAGCCTGAGTTTGATCCCTAGAATCCATGTTTAAATGCTGGTTGTTTTGGAATGTACCTATATTTTCAACTCTAGGGAGGTGGAGACAGAATGATCCCTAGGACTCACTGACCAGGCAGTCTAGTGCAATTGATGAGCTCCAGGCCAAAGAGAGACTCTGTATAAAAAACACCTGGACTATATACCTAATTTCACCTAAGGGTGTCCTTTAAACTCCATATGCTTGCAAATACAAGTGCACACACATCTGCATATACATGCCCTTGTGTCCCAACTCACATTCAAACAACAATGAAAACTAAAAGTGCTTTCCTATGTTTTGAGCACTCTAAAAATAAGGGTGTGAGAAATACAAAGCAAGAACAAATTAATTTTTAACAAAAGAATATACATAAAGTTCATTTTAAGAGCAGTTGGAGAATACTGGTTTCAAAGGCAAAGAATGTAAAATTTAAAAAAAAAACTACTGAAAACAAAAAATTGGTAAATAGGAAAGAATGAAAAAATAGGTATCGCAAGGACCTGACTTCAGAATAAGACAGAGATTATGATTGTTCAATCTTTCAAGGCCAGAGGCATGTATCAAAACAACTTATATGTGCACAAGACAAACATCAAAAGGGTCAAAATGTGCTCCTTTATTGCTGGAAGGAAAGGATGAGGTGAAACGTGATAGAGTGTTGGAGAGCACGCAGAAAAGTACATTGATGGGGAGGGTGAGTTGGTACAAGATGTAAGTCATGTTCCTTAGTTGAGCAATAAGAACAGTTATTTTAGGAAAGGCAGGGAAAATTACAGAGTTCTGTAGGCTAAACATCTTAATGGACTGAAGAAAGGAGGGATCAAAGAGAACAGCCAGATATGAGTAGCTATTCAAAGCTGTTCAGAGGCAGAAAAACAATAAAAAATATTAATTGTAGCAAATTCAGTCTTTTTTCCAGTACAAATAAATTAAGTTCTTGGAACTTTATGCAGCATGTTTGATACTTTCTCCAAGGGATAACTGCATGTTTTTATCATTATTATCTCAATACAACAATCATTTCATGTATTGCATCCATGTGAATTTTGAAGTACAAACATGAAATGAATAAAAAAACTATATCACTTGGGCCACAGTATCACCATCATCATATGTGTTTATAAGTGTGCTATTTCTGATGCTTACCCTTTCTTACTTTTCACAGATAACCTTTGAGTTTTCATAATTTTTTTTCATACATGTATTCTGTAATTTTAATATTCTAGGATTTCCTTGCCATTGAATTGAATACATTCCAAAACTTGGTTTGTAAAAAAAAAATCAAGACCAAATGAAGAATATGGTTAATACTGTCATATAACTTAAAGCAGCCCTTCTAAAATCTGTCTCCACCCACACCCTCACATGCCTCCTCACACCAATTCTAGCCCTGGGGATATCAGTGCAGTTACTAACAAAGCTGTTCTGCTGACCTTGAAACAGTAGGTGACCTAATTGGCAATGCCACCTTCAAGTGAGGTTTCCTTCCTTGATGATTGAGGAAAAGTGACTTTGAGGAGTCATAATGATTTGTAAACAAAGCAAGATGAAGGTTGTCAAGTAAGTAAGCTATGCAATTGGAAAAAAAAAGAAAATTTTAATGTGATGTATTTGCATTCATGTCCAATACAAACAAATCCATAGCTCCTTGGTGCCTGTTATATCTGCCTTTACTTAGTACAACGTACTGTCACCTACACCTGAGAGCTATTATTATTTCTTTTTTTCTTTCTGGAATGTAGCTGTTTTTAAAAATTAAATGCAAAATAATTAGAAATGTAATAGTCATTTGATATTTTAAAAATAGTAACAGAATAGAACTGGAGAAGATTTCCTTAACAACTCTTTAAAAGAAAAGAGAGAGATCCTGTGTAATATTTCACAGAAAATCATTCTTGGATTTCTCAATTCAGCTGCTTTATATAATGCTACCTACTTGGGCAGTGTCAAGTTTTCTAGTTTGATTCATCTGCTTTTTTTAAAAAATATTTATATTTGTTTGCAATGAGAGAGAGGGAGAGAGAGAGAGAGAGAGAGAGAGAGAGAGAGAGAGAGAGAGAGAGAGAGAGAGAGAATGCATGCCAGGGTCTCTTGCCACTGGAAACAAACTCCAGATGCTTGTGCCACTTTTTGCATCTGACTTTACATGGATGCTGGGGAACCAAACCTGGGCCATCAGGTCAGACTATGCAAGCAAGTGCCTTTAACCACCGAGCGACCTCTTCAAGTCCGATTCATCTTCTTGAATAAAATAAACTTGTTATTGTTTCTCTCACGTTTTAATCACAGGCTCAGATATGTTTACTTTTCTCAGGACTACATGCTAATAACAAAAAGACGCACGAGGTAGCTCCTATTTTTCACCTTTTGACTTTTGCCCTTGCAGAGTGCCAGCCTCGTGTTTATCTTGGAACAGAGAACGTGAGTAACAAGTAACTGTAATTGGTATTTTCCTTAGAAAGAACTAAATTATATGTTTATGAAAGTGCTTAGAAAATTTAAAATTATAATAATTCCCTAGCTGTGTAAATCAAGAACAAAATGCACTGTTCTGACTAAATAATCATTTGGGAAATTTCACAGATGGGTCTTCTAGTAAACTCCTAAATACTAACTCAGCATAGTTTTGCTTCCAAGTATTAGAAATATTAGAAATACCCTTAATTAAGACAATATGAACTCAGTGGCAAGGAATTTTTGCCCCTTCCCTACCATTTTTTTTAAAGGAAACATTGTGGCTAAACTTGTGTTGGCAAGAATGCAGCAAGTGTAAAACAGGTGGTGGGACATTAGTAAATTAGCATGTAATCTTTGCCTAGAACAATGGGCTTCATGATGACATTGTTCTCAAGTACATCATGTGCTTTCAGCATACGCATGCACGCTTGGTCTCTCCTGTCCCCTCTTCTTGTGTCCTATCCAGGCCTGACTACTGAGTTTCCCAGATCAGGTGAGATGGGGCGCATTTAAGGTGGTTGAGCCTTTCTTAGACCCTCCTGCCAGTCTCTGGCTTCTTCCCACACAGTTCCTGATTTTATGGTGTGTGTGTGTGTGTGTGTGTGTGTGTGTGTCTGTGTCTGTGTGTGTCTGTGTTTGTCTGTGTGTGTATGTATGTATGTACACACACACGCATACGCAAGTGTGCACACATGCTCTTAAAGATAATGCCTCACAATGCTCTCTAGTTGAATGTATCACAGATTCTGAATTTCAGGAATGATTTAAAAATCAAATATTTCAACAGATTTAAAAAATCAAAACCATTTCCTTCCAATGTATCCACTTCAACACAACCATGGAAGTGACTCATGTCACTAACCTGTATGATGCTTGTGACATCTGTATTCATCCCCACCCTTTCCAAATTCTCCACGACCACCATGGATCCCTTTCATCAGATTGTGGGAATGTTTAGTCTTCAATGTTTTGTAAATGTGTTAAGCTACTTGCCCTCTACATTGTTCTCCTGAACACACAACTGTAAGCTGAAATAGCTTACACTTTACCAAAGGCAATTACTGAATACATTATGCTGTATAATCAATAAAATCCCAAGAAAATCAGCCTCTGATATTATATTTGAGCTAATGTGATTCAGGAGAAAGGTCTCTATTATTTGCTTTGGTGATTTCAAAGCATTATGAAAATCCATAAATAGAGTAATTGCCATTTAAATGGCTGTTCCATCCTGAAAGCACAAAATCTGTGACTGAGTTTTGTCGGATGGTCACTGAGCGCTCACACAGAATGCTGCCTCTTGTTTCATTTGTCAGAGTGTTTTATCACCCCAGCTTTCCATTCTACATTCAGCACATAATCGAATGAAATGCAGTTTAAAATTAGAAGATATCTATTCCTCTTTTATGAGAATAGTCACCCATTAAAGTTTAAATCAGAGGTGAAGAGCATTTAACTTTCCTTGAATACAAATGACTTAGCTTTGACTGTTTAAAATATTAAATAGTAAATTATCAATATCTACCAGTTACTAAGTTTTTTCATATTCCTAAATAGATAGGCACATATCTTTGATTTTGAGGAATCTTTTAAAAATAATTTGAGAAAGTTATTTATACAATCTTATGAGTTTCACAGTTTTTGTGTTCAAATACATGAACTGTAAAAAAATCTGTGATTTTCTTATGTACTTGTGTGACTACATTTTAATGGTCAGTGTAATTGTTTGTTTTGTTATGAATTATTAGGTTTAAAAGCATTAGTATTATTATTTTTATTTTCTTGACAAAAGCCTCAGTCAGTCTGGGGGTTGGGGCTATGACTCAGGATGGGATGTCTCTACCCACCCTGTCACTCTTACAATCTCCCCCACCCCTTCCATAATGGTCCCTGAGCCTTGGTGGGTCTATTAACAATTAGATTTATCGTTGAGCTCTCTGTAGCCTTCTGGGTTTCTGATTTGTTCCCCTGCAGCTGGTTGTGGCCATAGAGTATTGCTGCTACTGTTACTGTAATATTTATTAGTCTTTTTCTTAGTTTAAAAACAACTGAAGGAAGACTAATGGATTAAAATTTACTTAGAAAGAAATGGCATAAACTTCTATGATTTGTTAATTTATATCTCACTGTACTAGAAATCAAAACCTATCAATTTATATGTCTTGTGAATTTTCCTTCTGACAACTTTCTTTGAAATAAATTTTGGAAAAGATATAATAATTGCATTTAAAATAATTCAGAAGGAAGTAAATGATGAGAAGTGGAAAAAATTAAAATTGCAGATCTTGTTTTGTTCACATGCATCTCTTGAAAAACTGTGCCCTGAAATAATTTTCACATTTAGTCAAACTACTGTATAAGTGAGCAGTAATTATAACATGTGAATACATTATCTCTCATTAGGTCTAATTTGTGTGTTGCCCATAAACATGGTTGAGATTGTCTCAATTAGGATGTATTTAAAGTAATATCCATAATTTCAAAACTTTTAGTTTATAACAGTTCTTGCTATATAGAGCATGTTATCTAGCTACCTTTGTATAGAGAAGAAATATAGAAATATGTCAGCATATTAATGAACAATGTGCAGGCTAAGACATCTTTGGGTTTTAGAAAAAGGTTGCTTGCTTAGGCATGTTGATGCAGAAAATTATTTTTTCACTGATAAATGTAAAACCATGTTGAACTGACATGACATTTTTCTTTTCAAGAAGTCAGATACTTCATCATTGCTGTTTTGTAATTTTCTTATGAGGTGTGAATAGGAAATTCTTAAATTTGGAGAATTCAGTGTTTTGTGGACAAGAAGCTCGGAGTCATGGCTAGTATTTGAAGGAAGCTTAGACAGCATGTCCGGCAGGGCCCCCCCTGCATCATCTTCAATGTGTGTGCATTTCCTGTCGATGTAAATATAAAACGTGATCAGGAACTTATCTCTTCATAAGACTGGTCATTTGGCTGTGATTTGAAATGATTATAATTACCTTTAGGACTCTTCCCTGTATTGAGACATTACCTACTGCTCTAGAATTTCCATCCATTAATCTTAACTTTGGCTTCCACACAGATAAGTTTTACTTTCCAGCTCATATGGAGGCTGTGTTCTCTGATGGAAGGAAAATAGACTGCACACGACCAGCACACTGTGGTCAGTTCTAATGTCGTCTTATTGGGCTATGGGATATTAGGAAAGTGCCACTTTGTGTTTTAGTTTCTTCACCTATAGACTAAAAGTAAGGGTTCTACATATTTTTCCTCCCCAAGTCATAAAACTGTTATGAAAGTCAAATAAACTAGTATATGAAGGCTCATTCTGAAATATAAAATGACAAGCAAATAGGATATTATGTTAATAATCATTCAACGACAGTTGAATCATTCAACTTCAGTTGTCTGTATGTCTTCCTTTCTTTATTACACACATTTGAAATATCATTAATTATTCACGATATAAATACATTAAGCTTCTTCTTTGTTTTAGATTCTCAATGGCTTGCTACTATTTTTATTGATATGATTGACAGAAGAACAATGCTGGATGCCTGAATCTACTTTCTCATTGAATTCTTAAACTGTTTATTATTTCAGACCAAGAAACCAAGGTCTTAGATGACATGTCAAAGGTCACAAAGCTGGTACACAGTAGGGCTAAGAGATGGTGGGACTAATGGTATAACTCAAGAATGCCACTAAAGCACAGCCTATCAATCCCTGGTGGAGCCATCATTTAGATTCAGCATTTTTCAAATATTATTCTATTAGGTTAACAGAGCATAGACTCTGCTTTCAAAAACATTATTGTATGTTAGATAAGATAATAAGTGATTGGGAAAATGAATTGTGGTTATGTTCATAATATCAATGAGTATAATCACACTACTCTCCCTCTGGGTTATTTTTTTCTAAGATGGATGAAGCCTTTTATTTTATTTTATTATGTTTCATGTGTCTTGCCAAGTAGCACCTGAGTGTGTGGAAATGCTCACCTAGATGACAGCTTGCGCCTTACTGGTCACTCAAACATCATGGAAAGAGTTAAACAAGGTCACCTATAATGCGTTTTCAAATTTTTAGATTTTAAGACCTTGAGCTGGAACCAAACAAACTCTAAAGTCATATTTACGTAAACTCATATTCCACAGCCCTACAATACCTGGGACTGGTGGTTTAGAAGCTAAGTGCAAAACTTGACATTTTTCTCTTATGAAATTCCTTCTTGTCAAATGTGCTGCATTGTTCTTTGGGAAATGGCTTTCATCACCCAGCATGCTGCCCTCAAGTCTAACCTTGCATCTTCTATAAATGTTACCTGCATGCCCTCTTTGTCCTCATTCATCCAACCGAATTTATTAAGCACTTGCTCTGGCCAGTTGCCAGCTGTTGCAGGTAAAGGAAGGGGTTCTCAGATCAGTTAATGGAAAAGCATAGAGTGTCATGTCAATGCCATCATCAAAAGATACACAGAGAAGGGAAGCCTGATTGAGATTAGGAGAAGGAGATAGGACAAATGAGGGAAGACGTCCTGGGTCAGTCTTGAGATACAGGGAGAATTGGAGAAGAGGCTTCCATACAGAGGAGCAGTCTGTGTACTGTGAGGAGAGCAGAAAAGGGGATGAAAGATAAAGAACTATGAATTAGTTCAACAGGGCTATAGTGTGGGATGGAGGACACTGATTATGAAAAGGATGCTTACAGGGTCTGTCTAGTATCAGGGAATGAAGGGCATCCAGCAATCTGCCATCGAGAGTGCACTCAGGTGCGCACTGGCTGCCCTTGTTGTGAGCTAGTTAAGTCTTTTAGCCAAAGGACTGCACATTATTTACCCAGTCTTGATTCTACTGGGTGTGTCAAGAAGGTGAAGGACGAGAGGATGAAGAAGGAAATGACTTCTGGGTTGGGATGTACATCAGGGATGAAGCTCTTGCCTAGCATACCCAAGACTTTGAGTTTTCTCACCAGCATCACAGAAACAGAACAACTAAAAGACAAAATAAGACATAACCTCCTATTATAAAGAGTAAGAATATAAACTTCAAGGGAGGCATTTCAGGAAGTGGGGATAGTACACTATAAATCTTAAATGTCAGTAGTAGAGACTTATCTGGAAGGATGACAAACTCTCAATCTGACACAACAGTTTTGCTTAGAAGAAAGCTTACACATTCTCTATATTATACTTTTGTATTTAAAATTAGGTAAGAAACTAGAATAAGTTTCCACTATGACAATCTAATCCAAGGTAAAAATAAATTTTAAAACAGTCTCCTGTAGGTAATCTTGTTAAATGGACAAACTATAGCATAGCTTACCTTTTGTTAAACTCAATTAAATTTTTGACAATGAATAATGGGGAAAACTTTAGAAAGCATTGTAAAGGGAGAGTAGAGTTCCCTCAAACAATAAAAGGTGAATGCATTGCTTCTTGGATGTCCTCAAAAACCTGATAATAAGTTCCTCTAGCTGACAACACCACACATTTCCATTGCAGGACATATAAAAACTAAACTGGAACTAAGACAGAAGTATCCTCCCTGCAGACTCCAGCTTTCTTTGTTCCAGACATGCTACTCAGGGTGAAAATACATCAATAATACAACCTAATTGTGTACCCTGAGTATTTCACAACCACTCTGCCAGGCATGAGATGCCCGCTGGTGCAATAGTGGCATAGTGGATGAGAGAAACCAACCACTTGATGATCTAATTTGAGGCCCACCCCATAGGAGAACTCTCATGCTTGATACTGTAAACCTCAATAAAAGCTTATGGCTTATGGACATAGTCCTGGGGGGGGAGCTACTACTGTGACAATGATTAATGTAGAAATAGTGTTTAGCCTCAAATAGGACATCTAAACCACCGGTAAGGGGGGGGGAGACTGTAGGAGCTAGAATATGTGGAGGAGGGCTGTGAAACAATGAAATATTGTCTTCTGAATACAATATGCCTTTACACTTACAATTTCATAGGAGCTATGGTTTCTAGCATAAGATCAGGCCCATTAATACTTCTTTATTGATGGGGGAAGGAGACATGAGACCTCATACCTTCCAAAGTAGCTAATGGAAGCTAATGGTTGCTGGAAGAGGGGAGGCAGGTTCACCAGTAGAGTAGGCACTGAAAAATCGCCATGGTAAATAACCTTTCACGTATGGTTATGCAAGCAACCCCAATTTTACTTAACGGGCCCAAAGCACATGAAAATAAGATGGGGATTAATGGAAGAAGGGTATTAATGAGGAGGGAGAGATAAGAGTAATGAGGGAAAATGAGATCAAATTACATTGTATAAATGTATGAAAATGTAAAAAGTAAAAAAGGATGAAAGATAAAGAACAACTTTTAGCATGGACTATTTATCCTAAATTAATTAAACAGTGTACATCTTTCCCATAAATTATTACCAAGACACTGATTTATTTGTTTTCCAGCCATCATGACAATTAAATAGAACCAAAATTCTTTGACTATTACCTTAAATACTTCATGGATTCACAATGAAATCAGGTACTGTTACTATGTAACCTGTGGGACTGCTGCAAATTTTATTTAACTGAAACATAAAATTTTTAAAAAGGCTCCAAAATTTCCTTATTTTCATTGTCTGCTTATCTGATTATTTTTTAAAAGAATGCTTACCTTCTTTAATAATTTCCTGAAATATCACAGTACTCTTGTTTGGAGGGGGGTGAGTGAGTAATGAAGATTGGACCCTGGTTTCACGCATCCCTACTTTATTATATCTCCAATTAGATCCCAATGTTAGTAATTATTGTAGATTCCACATTTATATCATAATGTGAAGGATTAGAAGAAAGACCCTCCCCCATAGAGAGATAGGATATGGGGTGTGGCCTCTGACAGTGACCTCATGTCACATTGCCAAAAACTCCTCCCTGGCCTGGATCTTGCCACTCCCCCCCCCCCCCCAGCAAACCATTTAAATTCAAGCTGGGACCCCTGGTTGGTTCCTTTTTTTTTCCCTTTTTTAAAATATTTATTTATTTATTATTAATTTCCATAATGAGTTATATTATTTAATGGGCAAATGATGAGTTGTTATCCCAGTTCCCCAATACGCCTCTACCCCATCCCCTGTCAGCTGGATATCCTCCTCTGTGCGCCATCTGGATCAGTCCTTGGGGTAGGGGCTCATGGATAGTCTAGGAGCCAGCCCTAGTATGTTGTTACTGAGGGGCTCCATGTCTCTGGATATTCTCCCCCACCACGGCTCTCACAATCTTTCTGCCCTCTCTTCCGCTGGGTTCCCTGAGTCGTGGTCCCTGGTTGGTTCTTGACTGCTGGGGCTGGAGGTTCCCTGGACAAGGTGGTGAGTCATAACCTCCCCCTCTCTCTGATCTTGCCACCAGCTGGATCTGAGAGAGGGAGGAGGGAAGAATTTTCTCTTTAATATGTATGGGTTTTTTTTTTTTTCACTTTTTGGTGATTCTGTGCACTTTTGATGATGATTTCCCTATGAACCTCTCAGACCATGTGGTGGTTGGGTCGCTTCCCTATCCCATTCTCAAGTGCTCCAGCCTGACTCCAATCTGAATAAACGTGTGTGATAAGAAAATGCTCTCTAAATTGTCCAATTCTTTGGCATGCTGAGATACGAGCTCTGGGGGAGGTACAATGGGTAAAGCCTCAGGTGTTCACCCCGGGTAACTGTCCTGGTACAATAAAACCTTAGGGGTGTGTGTGTGTGTGTGTGTGTGTGTGTGTGTGTGTGTGTATGTGTGTGTACTGTATGGTTTTTTTTTTTTTACAATAAATTATTAGCAAGACACTTTGGCTTATTTGTTTTCCAGGCACACACAACTGTGTGAGTGCCTCTGCATGTGTGTGCATGTGCCTGTCCAGGCCAGAGGATATTAAATTTCATCCCTCAGGAATGCTGTCCATCTTATTTTTGTTTCTTTCTTTATTTTTCAGCACAAAGTCTCTCATTGGCCTGGTGCTTGCCAATTAGGCTAGTCTGCATGACCAGAGTTCCAGTGATCCACCTGCTCTCACCTCCCCGCTGCTGGGATTACAGGTGCATGCCCCCATTCCTGGCATTCTATGTCGGTTCTGGTGATTAAACTAATGTCCTCATGCTTACACAGTGAGCTATTCCCCCAGCCCAAATCTTAGTTTCAAGAAGTCTCCCTCTCTTGATTTTAGAATCATGGGGGAAAAAATATCCTTAGACTAAGCCTCTCCTTCTGATCTGTTGGATAATAAATATGTACAAAATACTTAAGCACTGAGATGCAAGCTCTCTCCCTCTGTAATAATTAGCTCCCCAATGATAGGTCAGATCTGAATAACAGAGCTCTTTTTCCAGGAGTCATTCCTTGAAACAGCAGGGAATATGTTGTATGTACCTTTGCCTTCTCAGTAGCAGCTCACAGACCCATTGTTGTGCGCCTCTCTTCTCTGCTCCCTGGCCATCTTTTATTCTTAGAGCAACAGATTGTATTCATTTTAGCTGGCTCTTTGTTGTGTAAATCAACAACTACACATTTACTGTTTTACTCCTTTCTTACATTTCTTAAGATCTTTACAAATGCCTCCTTGGGCTCTGATGCCCTGCTTCTGTGAGTTTCTGTCTGAGAGCACATCCTCTCATTTCAGTCTGATGTTGACCTGAACTTCTTGCATTTTTTTGACCTTCTATTGACATGACTGCATAGGAGTACTTCACCCTAATCTACACTTCAAATTGACAAACACAAAATAAAACACTGGGAGCAGTCACCACAATTTAGTTCATTTAATATACGTTGAGGAGGTTTGACTTCTCATTATCCCAATTTCATGTTTTTTTGTTAACAAATATCAATAGCAATTGAACATTTCATCTTCTGTTTTGAAATTATCACACAACTGAATTGCTCTTGATTTTGCTTTCTTCTGGGTTTGCATCTTATTACATTGTCTTTCAACTGAATTGTGTCTGCAGTGTATGCACTTACCCTCTAACCTTACCCCTGTGCTATCTGAACACCTCATTCCTGTGTGAACCCATCCACTCAGTACAGGCATCAACTACCTATTTCCAACAAAGAGTAAGCTCTTTCTTTTTTCTTTTTTTTCATAGAAACAAATATAGCATGTTATTGATACAAACAGTAAATAATAAAATATAGGATACAGAAATAAACCTATACAGCTACAGCTGTCCAAGTTTTGATGAGGTGCCAAAATTGAGCTACCATATAATAAGAGTATATAACACATGCTTTCTAAATGGATGGATAAAGGGAGAAACATTCTCACCCTCAACTGGCCTCAGCTTCCACACAGCTTCACATTCACCTCAAGTCAATTCAAGAAAACACCTGACACTTTTCTGCTGCATGCACTGCATTCTGAGCCTCAGGAAACCCTTTGGGTCCCAATTTCATAATGCTGAAATCCTGCTACCCTTCAGTCACATTAGTTTGATAGCTACACACTATGAAATATGAATTTTCGTAGATAGTAAGCCATTTTTTCATGAGAGAAAAGTTTTAGGCAGTTGACTGCAATGGATGTGGGGTCATCTGTTGCTGCTAGAACCCTGATCTTGTGGCTTTGGGCTTTTGGAAGCGATCTATAGGAGGAATGTGGATGAATTGGAAACCTTGTCCTGAGAGAGACCTTGCATTGCTGTGACTATGGACTGTGAGGTTTGGCTTACAAGGGTGAGAAAGAACTTTGTCAGGACTGTGCCAGAAGCAGTTTACGTCAGAGGCTTACCACGTTCTGCCTGCCTGTGTCCTGGAAACCTGTGCAGGGTTGTTTTATGTAAAGATGGACTGGCACAGAAAGAGCAGATGGAGATGGCACAGAAAGAAAGAAAGATCTTTGGGTTGAAACTGCTGCCCATTCACCTGCAATTGTTTGAGAGATTACAACCACTGAGATTGGGCCAGCTGGTCTGCATTAGAACAACAGGAAGAATGCAGACTCTTTGAAGTAAGGGGCCTGAATGCTTTGAT